>JAMYCR010000002.1:9247346-9445887 GCA_028830335.1 Eucera pruinosa | reverse complement strand
CAAGCGTCGGCCGGAACGAGCACGGAGGTAGGAAATATGGAGCCTTCCCCTCACGTCATCCTCTAGCCAACAGCTACATCGCCCCACACCGCATCATCCCCACTCGATCATCCTACCTCCCCTTACAACATCTTCTATGGACCATAATTGAATAATCGATATCATTATTGGATTATCAATCAATTATTAAATATCGAGCATCAGCGAATCATCGATTGTTAATTCAGTGATCGCCCGAGAGCAAGAGTATCGATTTATATTATCAAATCAGTCTTTGTCGGGCTACAGTGTTTGTAACGATCGATTATCGACTATCTCTATCGAGCTACTATCGTGTTCCATCGATATTAAATAAATCAGTTACCGGACCATCGAGTCAAGTTTAAATATTTGATCGCTAGCTGATCAATCAGTTACCGACTACCAAGGAAAGCAGGACGAATACTCAGCGTGGTGAACCGAAATCTAGAAGGTACCAGCCACCGATAGTTAAAGAGAAACGGTACGAATTATATAAAGGGGAAACACTCCCCGGCCTATCGCTATAATATGAGTATTTGTGTGTTAGCAATCGAATTGTCTTGTCTCTATATCATGGAAATCGTGCTCCGTACAGTACCTATCCATCACTGCTCCCCCTCCAGTGAAGTTATCTCGGTAGCAAGAGATCCCAGCCTAGTTAGCGAAATCTCATCGAGCGGGGCTCCAGGTTCGCTATTGCTCGTCGACTGGGCCAAAGCAGAATTCGGCGCGGTCTCCATCTCGAAAGGGACGGCTGCCTGATTTTTGTATGCTAGGTTGATAGAAATTTGCCAGTGCGAATTCCATCTCGTTATCGGAGGTGAGTTATCGCTCAGAAGCTAAGCAATCAAATCCATCCTCGACCGAACCGCGGGTTGCAAGTATAATTGAAAAAAGAAAAACTTTTTCCGAATCATGGCAGATGTCGAATCGATGAGGTGCAGCGTCTAGAAAGGCACATAAATCGAGGCAGCGAAGGAAGCAGAAGCTCCTCCGCTCGACTCTAAGGCGACTCGCCAGGCTCACCAGGGAATCCGGGACAGGGAGTCCCGCCTATCGGAGGCGCCCTCGCCGAGGTCCCAGAGGGACTGCGAGTCTGTCGGCTTCCCTGACCCCGCATCCACGACACCGATCCTCCACCCCGACCTGTCATACTCGCCGGTCCGTCCCGAGGAAGTAGCGGATTTCCCCCTCTTCCCCGCGGATCCTCTCGAAAGCTATTTAGACGACTTAAAAGCCGCCTGGGAGAGGCGAACGGTAGAACTGCCTCCCTCTTCCCCCGCCAGCCCCTTCGATACAATCCGGATTAACCCGGTAGGGGGAGTCTCAATTACGGAGGGGGAATATGAAATAATAGTGCAATTCGAATCAGCAGATTTAGTATCGGAAGAGTAAATTTATTACACAGATTCTTTTTATTTATTTTATTCCAGAATTACATCATATAAACCTTCCCCTACATTCGATTTCTGCGTACCCGTTCATTGGTGGCGCCTCCGTTTTCGAAGGAGCCCAGACGAAAGCCTGCGTCGAATATCCCCAGGATCCTCCGGTTGCCGCTCGTCGGACGATCCTATAAAACATAATTGAATTCATATTAAAGGTCAGTCAATCATCACAACCCGGGACGTAACACATATATTGCCATCTTTGTCTGTTTAACGGTTAAAGCAATTCACATCGAACTTGTAAGTGACTATAGTTCACCCGCGTCTTTGGCTGCGTATCAGAGATTTGTGTCACGACGCGGTATTCCGACGTCGATGTACTCAGACAACGGAACAACATTTCAAGGTGCTAATCGTGAACTTGCACATGCCTACCACTCCGCGATTCAAAACCCTCACTTCGGCAATTACCTTTAATTCAAACGGTGTGACATGCCATTTTTTTCCTCCTTTTGTTCCTCACTTTGGAGGCTTATGGGAGGCAGCAGTCGAAAGCCTAAAATATCACTTAACTCGTTCAATAGGGTCGTATACATTAACGTTCGAAGAACTATATACCGTTTTATGTCGAGTAGAAGCCTGCTTAAATTCACGACAATTAGGCGGCATGTGTGATTGCATCGATGATTACCGTGTTCTAACACCAGGGCATTTTTTCATAGGCTCCTTTCTCGTAGATTAACCGGAACCTAGCGTCCTTGAGCTTAGGGACAACCGATTATCTCGGTGGCAACTTTTGCAAAAACTCACCGAGACGTTCTGGAAATCGTGGCAGAACGATTATCTCCACACTTTACATCAGCGTCCGAAATGGCAAAGCAAACAAAACCTTGCTACAGTCGGTCAAATAGTATTATTAAGAAATCCAAATCTTCCTACCAATAAATGGGAAATCGGTCGAATTATACAATGTCATCCGGGCGACGACGGCTTAGTCCGCGTGGTAACTGTTAAAACTGCGCAATCAGAATATAAACGACCCATCATGAAACTGTGCTTTCTTCCCGTAGCGATTAATGGCGAGTCTGACCATACTACGTGATCACGTAGATTCATTAGGAAGAGCTTACCGAGTTTTTGTCGATTATCTGAAGCATTTTTGTACGAAAACGAATTGGGATGTTCGCTTATAACACATCCGTACATGAAGCCATGGGTTTTACACCTCATGAGCTAGTGTTTGGGATTAAGGCTACTCTTCCTTCAGAATTCTCTATACAACAAATACCACGTACTTTCATTCAATACCTATTCTTCAATAACTATTCACTAAAATAACCACTACGCAAGCCACTGCAGCACTAATTCTCGAAAAAGCAACATGGAAAAGTAAAGACTTTCACGACAAAAACCTAAATCCACGGAAATTTAAAACTAACGATAACGTATATTTGTTAAAAAAACCCAAAACGTCAAAGTTCGACTCGGATTGGGTAGGCCGCTACAGAATAACCGGATGATTACGAATATAACCGCCGAACTGGACTTAGGAAAAAATAGATTTAAAATCGTTCACGCGAATAAACTTAAGTTAGCATGCATTAGATTAGATGGCGAAGATACGGGTGTTGGATGCCCAACTCGACCACTCACACTGTAAACACCATAGACTCATCCTAAACCACATTCATCTGACAAACAACCTAACCTGAGTTCCTAGTCATCCTGTACTCCGTACCTTTCCTTCGTCACCCTCTTCCTCGACCGCTGTCCTTACTATTAGTCATCCCCAACCAGAGTACTTAAAAGCCCGCAAAATCATAGAACCGCCAGATTTTCGTATTCACTAGTCGAGTGCAGTACCCGTATTAATAAACCCTCTAAGAGTTATCTTCAACGTGTTGTCAATTCTCTCGGAATCCAACACGGGCAACTAAAACTAATTATTTCGAAAAATCTCTAGGAGATACCAAATCTTTATCTTTGCTATTATTATTAGAAGGCTCACTTCCTTGCGGCTTAGCAATTAAAGCTCGAGTATACAACGTAACATCGCGCACATTCCACACGTATATCCTCTTCTACGTCGTCATTGTATTTACATTTGTGTTATGAATCCACTTAATTGAGTGTTATGGAAGAAACTGTTCACTGTCGATTTTGTTTTAAGCAAAGGAGTAACATCTTGTAACAAAATCTTACCATAAACTAAGTTTCGAATGCGAACAAAATCTGTATCGTAGAACCATCTTTTTTTTTATACAGGGGCGGGCTGTTACGCACCCACCTCTTATCATGTAAAGGCGGCTTTACACATTAATAGTTATTGCGCAAAACCCGTGTTTACTAGGTATTTAAGATAGAAGAATTATTAATTCGCGAGTATGTTGACGCGATGTCAATCTCTGTTTTAGGTTAAGTCGTATTAAATTACATTACTGGAATAATCTATCAATGTCTTTAAATGAATAAATCTCTTCGATTCGCATAAGAGGAACACAAAACTGGGTTAATTATTTGCTGTTATTGTGAACTTAGAAAATATCACATAAAAAACGCGAAAAACTCATTTTCAAGGGAAGGAGTTTCGACATCGTTTTGAATTTGCATTGATATCGTCTTTCCTTCGTTTCAACATTGTTTTTGTCTTCGTTTTGATTTCGTTTCGACATCGTTTCGAATTCACGTTCTGGCTTGTCATGTTCTGTGACAGAGTGATGAACAAGCGTTCTGGTGTGTCTTTTAGACGAACTGCAGTCGAGCGTTCAGGGGTGTCTTTTAGACAAAGTGCAGGCGAGCGTTCTGTGGTGTCTTATAGCCACGCGGCGTCTTTTAATCGCGGGCAGTCGAGCGCGAGACGCGGGCAGTCGAGCGCGAGACGCGGGCAGTCGAGCGCGAGACGCGGGCAGTCGAGCGCGAGACGCGGGCAGTCGAGCGCGAGACGCGGGCAGTCGAGCGCGAGACGCGGGCAGTCGAGCGCGAGACGCGGGCAGTCGAGCGCGAGACGCGGGCAGTCGAGCGCGAGACGCGGGCAGTCGAGCGCGAGACGCGGGCAGTCGAGCGCGAGATGGTGGTCGGGTCCACTATAAATCAAGAAAACTACTCAAGGAGAAATTTTCTCAATCAGCACACACACTAGGAACAAGGAAACAGGAAAGCGCCCTACGCTCAAAGGAATTAAAAGAGGACGAAACATTGGAAGGACTGTTTCAATAATGATTAATACAATTCAGAATGTACCCACCATACAAATTTCTTCGCCGAATTTACAAGCTTTAAGTACACTAATGCTCGATTCAGGATCGGAAGTAAATCTCATCAAGAAATCAGTGTTTGTCAAGAAATCAAGTGCCGATAGACGAGCGGGAGGTCATCGAGATTCGAGGAATCACGGCCACGAATCTGACCACCTTAGGGAAGGTGTCGATAAGGATTGCAGGCCATCAAGTCGACTTCCACGCCAGCAACGACTCGGTGCTTATCAAGGAGGACGGTATCTTAGGATCTCCGTTCCTCACTGACCAAGGGGCAAGCATAAACTACGCGCGAAAGCACATAGAATGGGGAAATATTTGTATACCTTTCAGGAGGGACAAGGTTCTCATACCCAAACGAAGTTCGTTTCCCATCAAGGTGATCGTAGCAAATCCTCAAGTAAAAGAGGATTTGCTACGTGTCACGCATCACGTTGGGCAAGGGCATCTACTTAGGAGAAGCCCTATGCGCCAACACTACGGGAAAGGCTCTGGTGAGGATAATAAATACCTCGTGTAAGGCAATCAAGTTGCAGCAACCAGCTGTAAATCTCGAGCCGTATGACGTTCCGACCCCCACGGAAATCAACGACTGTAATACAGTCACCATATCCTGCAAAAGCAGATACAATGAGATACTAAAGTTACTCCGGCTACAGCACTTAAACGACGAAGAGCGAAGAAACATAGAAAAATTGGTGAAAGAAAATCAAAAAAGTTTCCACGTTCCCGGAGAAACACACCAGGAGAAGGTAGAAAAATTCTGAATCACGAAATACTCACTACTGACGACGCGCCGATTCACGTACGTCAATATCGCTACCCTCCGATACATAGAGAGGAAATTAATAAGCAAATCAAGGAATTGTTAGAGACAAATGTAATCGAGCCATCAACGTCTCCATATAATTCACCACTGTGGATAGTCCCGAAGAAGCCGGATTCTCAGGGAAACAAACGATGGCGACTCGTGATTGATTATCGGAAGTTAAACGAAAAGACCATTGGAGACGCATACCCGCTTCCCAATATCACAGAAATTCTCGATCAATTAGGCAACGCCAAATACTTTTCCACTTTCGATTTAGCCTCGGGATTCCACCCACCAAATCAAGATGAACCTCGCGGACGCACCTAAAACTGCATTTTCAACAGCATACGGGCATTATCAGTTCAAACGAATGCCATTCGGGTTAAAAAATGCATCAGCCACGTTTCAAAGGCTCATGAACAGCGTTCTATCAGGATTACAAGGAATAGAACTATTCGTTTATCTGGACGATATTGTCGTGTACTCCAGTTCCTTAAGGGAACACGAGATGAAATTTCGAAAACTGGCAGAGAAACTAAGATGGGCACGGTTAAAGCTACAACCAGACAAGTGCGAATTCTTGAGAAAGGAAGTAAATTATCTAGGCCATATAATCAGCGAACAAGGAGTCAGACCTGACCCCAAGAAAATCGAAGCAGTGAAACCCACGGGGAATTAAACAATTTCTCGGATTAGCAGGATACTACCGAAGATTTATACCTGAATTCTCAAAGATTGCAAAACCTTTAACGTATCTCCTAAAGAAGAAAGTAAAATTTCAATGGGAAGAATCACAAGAAACGTCGTTCGACAAAATAAAAGATTTTCTCATTACAGGCCCAATACTACAGTACCCAGATTTCACAAAACGATTTAATCTAACTACAGACGCCTCAGGATACGCCATCGCAGCAGTCCTTAGCTAGGGGCGAATAGGAGAAGATTTGCCAATCGCGTATACTTCAGGGCTGCTCAACGAAGTGGAACAACGATATTCCACAATAGAGAAAGAATGCCTCGCAATAATATACGCAGTATCTCATTTCAGGCCCTACATCTACGGTAGAAAATGTAACATCATTACGGACCATAAACCACTTGTGCGGTTACATTCTGTGAAAGATCCGACATCGCGCATATGGAAATTAAAGCTATCCGACTACGAATACGAAATTCACTATAAGTGCGGACGCGCCAACGCCAACGCCGACGCATTATCAAGAAATCCAGTGGAGCAATGTCTGCCAATACGACGATAGCAAGAAATATCAGGAGACGAGCCGGAAGGAGAACATACTCCAACCCAAAGAAGACACGCCGTCTTGAGAGTTCATCAAGCGACTCACCACTATTCAAAGCAAACCGATGATTATTGAAAATACGGAACCGACATACGCAGAGTACATAAAAGACCTATTTTCAAAACTATCGACCGTGCAAATAAACGCAAAACGGAATTTAATTAAATCAAAAGAAAAATCAAAAGAAATTTATGACAAAAAAATAAATCCTCAAAATTTCAAAATCGGCGACTCGGTATACTTGATCAGGGAACCCCGAAAGGGAAAATTCACTGACCAATACACAGGCCCGCACAAGGTGATAGAAATACTATCAAATCAGAATGTAAAAATTTCGGTCAACGGTACTCTGCGTACAGTTCATATAAATAAACTAAAGCTAGTACATACAAGAACGCGATTATTAAGTATATGTACGTTAGGAAACAGCGATATTCGTTATAGACAATGAAAATCTACGAAGCGATGACCCCCGAAGAAAAGGAAGAACTATTCAACGAATACTACGGCCCCATCGATGGAGTGAAACCAACGGACTACCCGCAAAGATATTATAAATTGATTGGCATGTATTGCGTGACGACTACCGAAACCATTTATTCGAGAAGAAACCAACGAATCTGCAAAGAGTGCTTCGATAAACTAATGGAGGATCAGCAAAGAAATTATGGACGAGGCAGCAGCCACTTGAGAATTCACCAAGTAACAAGCTGCATGGAATGCGACAGACAAATAGCGATAATAAAAACCGCACCAAGATGTACAGAATGCATAGAAGAATTTTTGGAGGGCGAACAATTAGGACGGCTGTCAGCTTCAACCAATGCAGTCCTCGACGTCATCACACGCTGGTAAAAACGAACCTGAAAATTAAGACGATTAGTATATTCAAGCATATATCTGAATGAAGGGCAAGAACGTATAACGTAGTTATAAATCTCACTACAAGTACATAGAACTCAGTTGGTGAATATTGATGAATAGTGCCAAATTCCGCAACTCTGAAATAACCTTCACCTCATCTGGCGCCTCCACCACAACCACCTGCAAGAAAGGTTAAAATCAGTAACAGTGATATAAAATTAACAGACAAACCTGAAGCAGTAAACCACCAAGATCCACCAAGAGGCATCCAAGAAACAGCGCGAACCTAAAAAACAAATTTCTTTTAGAAATTTGTTAATTATGGGGTATGGTGTTACGTCCCGCGATACGAACCAGTGAAAATTAACAAGTATCGCGCTCCGTAATTTATAAAATCAGCACAACCAAGTTTACGGTTAAAAGAAACGGCAAATCTAGTAATACATCGCAACATAACATACAAAGTATTTATGAATAAACAGAACACTTACAATAAAAAGCAGCAGGAACCAGGACTCGCAGAAACCACTGCACGGATAATAATTGCTTTCCGGGTTGCATCTCCGAAAATAGCTTGCACAGATTTGCGAATATTAATCACGTTGCAGCAAAACGCAACATAACTTATAGACAGGTTTACGGATGCAGATTATATGTTGAAAGCAGCTCCCTCGACGAATGATGGACCACACACGAGAATCACTAGTGGAAAAATGGAAAAGAGATTAATCAAACCTGTCGCCGCATTATAAAAAGATGCAACATTTATACTTATATTGTCAACACGGAAAAATGGCCGTACGACCAACACAAGAGTGTGCATCCGATCTCGTCGGCGCGCCTGGGCGCGCATTGAATCAGCAAGCGTCGGCCGGAACGAGCACGGAGGTAGGGAAATATGGAGCCTTCCCCTCACGTCCCTCTAGCCAACAGCTACATCGCCCCACACCGCATCATCCCCACTCGATCATCCTACCTCCCCTTACAACATCTTCTATGGACCATAATTGAATAATCGAATCATTATTGGATTATCAATCAATTATTAAATATCGAGCATCAGCGAATCATCGATGTTAATTCAGTGATCGCCCGAGAGCAAGTATCGATTTATAATTATCAAATCAGTCTTTGTCGGGCTACAGTGTTTGTAACGATCGATTATCGACTATCTCTATCGAGCTACTATCGTGTTCCATCGATATTAAATAAATCAGTTACCGGACCATCGAGTCAAGTTTAAATATTTGATCGCTAGCTGATCAATCAGTTACCGACTACCAAGGAAAGCAGGACGAATACTCAGCGTGAACCGAAATCTAGAAGGTACCAGCCACCGATAGTTAAAGAGAAACGGTACGAATTATAAAGGGGAAACACTCCCCGGCCTATCGCTATTATATTTGTATTTGTGTGTTAGAAATATAATTGTCTTGTTTTTAGTTCATTGAAATCGTGTTTCGTACATTACCTATTCACCACTGTTCCCCATCCAGTGAAATTATTTAGGTAGCAAGAAATACAAGTGTAGTTAGTGAAATCTCATTGAGCGGGGATCCAGGTTGGATATTGCTCGTCGACTGGGCAAAGCAGAATTCGGCGCGGTCTCCATCTCGAAAGGGACGGCTGCCTGATTTTTGTATGCTAGGTTGATAGAAATTTGCCAGTGCGAATTCCATCTCGTTATCGGAGGTGAGTTATCGCTCAGAGCTAAGCAATCAAATCCATCCTCGACCGAACCGCGGGTTGCAAGTATAATTGAAAAAAGAAAAACTTTTTCCGAATCATGGCAGATGTCGAATCGATGAGGTGCAGCGTCTAGAAAGGCACATAAATCGAGGCAGCGAAGGAAGCAGAAGCTCCTCCGCTCGACTCTAAGGCGACTCGCCAGGCTCACCAGGGGAATCCGGGACAGGGAGTCCCGCCTATCGGAGGCGCCCTCGCCGAGGTCCCAGAGGGACTGCGAGTCTGTCGGCTTCCCTGACCCCGCATCCACGACACCGATCCTCCACCCCGACCTGTCATACTCGCCGGTCCGTCCCGAGGAAGTAGCGGATTTCCCCCTCTTCCCCGCGGATCCTCTCGAAAGCTATTTAGACGACTTAAAAGCCGCCTGGGAGAGGCGAACGGTAGAACTGCCTCCCTCTTCCCCCGCCAGCCCCTTCGATACAATCCGGATTAACCCGGAAGGGGGATTCTCAATTACGGAGGAGGAATATGAAATAATATTGCAATTCGAATCAGCAGATTTAGTATCGGAAGAATAAATTTATTACACAGATTCTTTTTATTTATTTTATTCCAAAATTACATCATATAAAACCTTCCCCTACATTCGATTTCTGCGTACCCGTTCATTGGTGGCGCCTCCGTTTTCGAAGGAGCCCAGACGAAAGCCTGCGTCGAATATCCCCAGGATCCTCCGGTTGCCGCTCGTCGGACGATCCTATAAAACATAATTGAATTCATATTAAAGGTCAGTCAATCATCACAACCCGGGACGTAACACATATATTGCCATCTTTGTCTGTTTAACGGTTAAAGCAATTCACATCGAACTTGTAAGTGACTATAGTTCACCCGCGTCTTTGGCTGCGTATCAGAGATTTGTGTCACGACGCGGTATTCCGACGTCGATGTACTCAGACAACGGAACAACATTTCAAGGTGCTAATCGTGAACTTGCACATGCCTACCACTCCGCGATTCAAAACCCTCACTTCGGCAATTACCTTTAATTCAAACGGTGTGACATGCCATTTTTTGCCCCCAAATGTTCCTCACTTTGGAGGCTTATGGGAGGCAGCAGTCGAAAGCCTAAAATATCACTTAACTCGTTCAATAGGGTCGTATACATTAACGTTCGAAGAACTATATACCGTTTTATGTCGAGTAGAAGCCTGCTTAAATTCACGACAATTAGGCGGCATGTGTGATTGCATCGATGATTACCGTGTTCTAACACCAGGGCATTTTTTCATAGGCTCCTTTCTCGTAGATTAACCGGAACCTAGCGTCCTTGAGCTTAGGGACAACCGATTATCTCGGTGGCAACTTTTGCAAAAACTCACCGAGACGTTCTGGAAATCGTGGCAGAACGATTATCTCCACACTTTACATCAGCGTCCGAAATGGCAAAGCAAACAAAACCTTGCTACAGTCGGTCAAATAGTATTATTAAGAAATCCAAATCTTCCTACCAATAAATGGGAAATCGGTCGAATTATACAATGTCATCCGGGCGACGACGGCTTAGTCCGCGTAGTAACTGTTAAAACTGCGCAATCAGAATATAAACGACCCATCATGAAACTGTGCTTTCTTCCCGTAGCGATTAATGGCGAGTCTGACCATACTACGTGATCACGTAGATTCATTAGGAAGAGCTTACCGAGTTTTTGTCGATTATCTGAAGCATTTTTGTACGAAAACGAATTGGGATGTTCGCTTATAACACATCCGTACATGAAGCCATGGGTTTTACACCTCATGAGCTAGTGTTTGGGATTAAGGCTACTCTTCCTTCAGAATTCTCTATACAACAAATACCACGTACTTTCATTCAATACCTATTCTTCAATAACTATTCACTAAAATAACCACTACGCAAGCCACTGCAGCACTAATTCTCGAAAAAGCAACATGGAAAAGTAAAGACTTTCACGACAAAAACCTAAATCCACGGAAATTTAAAACTAACGATAACGTATATTTGTTAAAAAAACCCAAAACGTCAAAGTTCGACTCGGATTGGGTAGGCCGCTACAGAATAACCGGATGATTACGAATATAACCGCCGAACTGGACTTAGGAAAAAATAGATTTAAAATCGTTCACGCGAATAAACTTAAGTTAGCATGCATTAGATTAGATGGCGAAGATACGGGTGTTGGATGCCCAACTCGACCACTCACACTGTAAACACCATAGACTCATCCTAAACCACATTCATCTGACAAACAACCTAACCTGAGTTCCTAGTCATCCTGTACTCCGTACCTTTCCTTCGTCACCCTCTTCCTCGACCGCTGTCCTTACTATTAGTCATCCCCAACCAGAGTACTTAAAAGCCCGCAAAATCATAGAACCGCCAGATTTTCGTATTCACTAGTCGAGTGCAGTACCCGTATTAATAAACCCTCTAAGAGTTATCTTCAACGTGTTGTCAATTCTCTCGGAATCCAACACGGGCAACTAAAACTAATTATTTCGAAAAATCTCTAGGAGATACCAAATCTTTATCTTTGCTATTATTATTAGAAGGCTCACTTCCTTGCGGCTTAGCAATTAAAGCTCGAGTATACAACGTAACATCGCGCACATTCCACACGTATATCCTCTTCTACGTCGTCATTGTATTTACATTTGTGTTATGAATCCACTTAATTGAGTGTTATGGAAGAAACTGTTCACTGTCGATTTTGTTTTAAGCAAAGGAGTAACATCTTGTAACAAAATCTTACCATAAACTAAGTTTCGAATGCGAACAAAATCTGTATCGTAGAACCATCTTTTTTTTTATACAGGGGCGGGCTGTTACGCACCCACCTCTTATCATGTAAAGGCGGCTTTACACATTAATAGTTATTGCGCAAAACCCGTGTTTACTAGGTATTTAAGATAGAAGAATTATTAATTCGCGAGTATGTTGACGCGATGTCAATCTCTGTTTTAGGTTAAGTCGTATTAAATTACATTACTGGAATAATCTATCAATGTCTTTAAATGAATAAATCTCTTCGATTCGCATAAGAGGAACACAAAACTGGGTTAATTATTTGCTGTTATTGTGAACTTAGAAAATATCACATAAAAAACGCGAAAAACTCATTTTCAAGGGAAGGAGTTTCGACATCGTTTTGAATTTGCATTGATATCGTCTTTCCTTCGTTTCAACATTGTTTTGTCTTCGTTTTGATTTCGTTTCGACATCGTTTCGAATTCACGTTCTGGCTTGTCATGTTCTGTGACAGAGTGATGAACAAGCGTTCTGGTGTGTCTTTTAGACGAACTGCAGTCGAGCGTTCAGGGGTGTCTTTTAGACAAAGTGCAGGCGAGCGTTCTGTGGTGTCTTATAGCCACGCGGCGTCTTTTAATCGCGGGCAGTCGAGCGCGAGACGCGGGCGGTCGAGCGCGAGACGCGGGCGGTCGAGCGCGAGACGCGGGCGGTCGAGCGCGAGACGCGGGCGGTCGAGCGCGAGACGCGGGCGGTCGAGCGCGAGACGCGGGCGGTCGAGCGCGAGACGCGGGCGGTCGAGCGCGAGACGCGGGCGGTCGAGCGCGAGACGCGGGCGGTCGAGCGCGAGACGCGGGCGGTCGAGCGCGAGACGCGGGCGGTCGAGCGCGAGACGCGGGCGGTCGAGCGCGAGACGCGGGCGGTCGAGCGCGAGACGCGGGCAGTCGAGCCTGTCAAAACTAGGCCAAAATGATGTGGAAACGAAGTCAAAACTCAAAGTCTGAATGTCAGGTATAGCGTATGTATGTTCCTAAAACTTTCACATGTTTGTCTTCAACTCATTGCATACTAAAAAAGTGTTCTTAAGTTTTGTAATACATTCAAAATTCTCAACACTTAAGAATTTCAAGGTAAGCAAAGAATGAACAACATTTTATAACAAGCTTTTTTTTACATTTACAAAGAGTGTGATATATCTTTTTATATATTTATATATATATATATATATATACATACACAGCACTAATAATCTTTAATTTGTCGAGTCGTCGATATGCGCGTATAAAGAAAGTATTAAAACGAGATGCATATGTATGTCTTAACCCGGCCATAATGTTCGATTTGCCATGTACAAGGCAATTCATGTTATGTATGCAACTTGTTATGTGCAGTTACAAAATTGCGAATGTGAAGTTTAATGCAAATTGCAAGATTTCATAGTTTTACCACAATACATATAATGAAATAGAGCATTTAACTTCCATTTTTCGCCATACGTATATTTTTGTACGTTTTTTTATATTGACATACATCAATAGTGTAATAATATTTATGATGCACTGTTCTTTAAATAACTATATTGGTACAGCAAACAATGATATTATGTTTCTAGACAAATGTAACTTAAGATATAATTAACATGTAGATAAGTGCTTTATATTGTAATATTATGTAATAAAGTCTTAAAGACCTTTCAGTGTGAACAAACATTTTCTTCCTGCTATTACATTAAACATGATAAAGTATCATATTGCAAGTTAAATATTAAGTTAAAATATAAGATTTATTTACAGTATTGTTAAGGTATGTATTGTTAAAAACAAATTTCGTGAATTGATCAAAAATATTAATTTGTTTTTTAAATCGTGTTTCATAAAATATGTGCTTGAATGATTGCATGCTTTAAAGAAAGATTAATGTAAAAAGAAATGAGTGTTATGACACTTAACTATTTTTCGAAATTGTATTGTCACCTTAAAATGCATAATTTTATAAAAGATTACAAAATAACTGTTTATTGCAAAATAATATATGACTCATTTTTTTTTGTTATATGTGAAAGTATTCATGTACTGTCTCTATAAAAAGAATATTTTTCTCAGTTAAATTAAGTTCATTTCATCCAAATATTTGTTTCAGAAGTAGGGAGACCTGGTTTTCTATATATAATTCAAGCACCCCCAGGTGCTTCAGTACAGGTTTCACCTTATACTAACACAGCATATGCTACAAGTTCAGCAGGTGATTATTATGCATATATGCACTGAAAAAAAGTAATTATAAGTAATTCCATATATTATTTAATCGATTGTTAACAAACTAATTGCTAAATATCATAAAACAAATAGTTCTTCCAGGTCTATTATATGCATAATTAAATATAATATTCGTTAATGCTGTGTTCCATGCATATATACATAAAGTAGTAAGTTATATTCATTGGTACTGTAATTTAACTGTTTTCAAAATTAAAATAAACTTAAATTCCTGTCGTTTGACCTTTATAATTATTCAAGTACGAGCTGGATGGCCACCATAATTGAAACCCGTCTAAATACCCATGTAGAGTGGATGTGGACCCTGAACCTCCCAGTCATTCAGGAAGGGTGCTGAGAGATGCGAATGGATTTCCTTCAAGTTATCAACCTCCTAGTGTGTCTTTTAAAACATATAGAGCGTTGATAAATAGTGGGCAAGCGTCATTTGCTAAATACGTATTGCAAAATCGGAAAAGATCTTATGTTACTCCAAACTATGTATGGAATGGCATAATGAAATTTAGCGCCGCTGTAAAGCCTCGAACTAGTTTGCCATCATACTTCTGGGCTCTTGATAAATTGCGTGCTACACTTAAATGCAACAAGAAGATTCTCATTATAAGTATGGATGATGCCATCAATTTTATTCTTAGAAGTGCATCCCCTGGACTGCCTTGGATTACCATGTATCCTGGTAGCAAGAAGGGTGACATCTTAGATAATCATCTAGGTGCGATAAAGATGTACTGGCGGGGTATCGCTAAAAGAATACCAACTTTATCCCTGTGCCGCATTTGCTAGACCCCACATCACATCGCCGGAGAAGAATAAAGTACGTCCGTGTTTAAACATATCCTATTGACATGATTTGTCAGGAAGCTAGATTTTCGTCTCCTTTTACAGAATTGCTAAAACAACAGGAGATATTTAAAGAGTCCGCCTATGGAATGGAAATGATGAAGGGGGAATGACATGGTTAAACCTCCAGGCCGTAACAGCTTCAATGCAGGATCCAGGTTGTAAGTTTCTGAGCGTTGACTATTTCGCTTTTGATTCCAGCGTGCACGCCTGGTTGTTCCGTGACGTGTTTTCCATAATATTGGAAAAATTGGACTTCTCTCGAATGTCAATGGGAGAACATACCGTTGAGGTCGATCCTGAAGAGGAAATGCGCAAGTTTAAAAAGATGGTCAACTATTTTATTAATACTACCATTAGGAACTCTGATGGTAGACGGTTCCAAAAAGATCACAGAATTCTGTCTGGTTCTATGTTTACAAACATTGTTGGAACTGTTGTAAACTATGTAGTTACATTGACTCTTTGTGACATGGTAACTGACTTTGCACCTCATTTTCTTGTGGTGTTTGGTGATGATAGTTTAATCTGTATGCAGAGTCAGGCCATAACAGATTTGGAGGCATATTCCCAGACTGCTCGTAATATTTTTGGAATGACAATAAATATTGCTAAAAGTTTTGCGACAAAAAACATCAGAAATATCCATTTCCTTGGATATTTTAATAATTACAGTACCCCAATTAAGAACCCCATCGATCTTGTTGCCTCTATGCTGTATCCACAGTATGAGATGGATGATTAGACATATTGCATCAATAGAGCATTGAAATGCTTGTTGGCTAATGTAGGGTCCAGTTCTGATGTATTCTTAAGTGCACAAGTTGTTTGGACCTTTGCTTCACGACATGAGAATGAGTCTGAGGCGCTTGATAGAGGTAGAGTACTAATCTGTGAAAACCCCAGATCCCGGAAATTTCTCGATCAGATGGGCTGCAGTGACTTGTACTTTTCACATGATTACTTCCATGATTTAGCATTATCAATACCTGCACTAACGTGTAAGAAGTTAAAGAAGATAATGTTATGAATGTGAAAAGGTTCAAATACATCGAAATTCCGATATGCCCATTTTATGGATGGCCTAGGTCAATAAGGAATGTCACAACCACCAACATACTCAGAAGTTGTTTATGAAAATCAAGCACCATATAATCCAAATTATGGTATCACGATCCCATCTAACCACCTTTTAATCAAATTTTTAACAAACATTTTATATTATCCTTTTGATAAACATTTGCCGAGTCCTAGAAGTGGAGAAATTAATTTTTTTCTTCAGATACTTTCTGAGTAATCTACCATGACACGATATATTTGTTTATAACAAATGAACTACAAAAGCTAGTTGCAAAAGACTGTAGGATAATATTCTCGGTACTTTCCTCTTTAATTTAAGCGCAGGAGCATCGAAATCAGCCCACTAAAAACCAAGAAATTTTGTTGTAGGAGATGTTTCAACACAGACGAGGTACAGAATCAACTATCCCTCCACGAGTGCAACATAAATATCCAAATAATCCTATAGTTTGTTTATAATAACCTACCCTAAATTTCTCTCGCGATTTCATGGCTAAATGCAGTTTCAATTCTAACCGCTACTAATGTAAAATCGTATTCCATGTTAAATCGGTAACGTCGAGAGTGACGCGAGAATGGTAACAGGGCACGCGAGCCCTCGAATCCAGGGACAAAATATGCGTTAGGTGATAGGTCTATCTTGTACCTCGTCTGCGATAATTATCGTTTAGTTTTTTTTCAATACAATTTTTTTATTTACATACTGCAAAAGTTTATTTTAATCATGTGTAACAGATTATCGTTTAGTCTTTTTTCAATACAATTTTTTTATTTACATATTGCAAAAGTTTATTTTAATCATGTGTAACAGATTATCGTTTAGTTTTTCTCTTTCAATACAATTTTTTTATTTACATACAGCATCAAAATTTATTTGGATTATATGTAACAGATGTTTATGCTACCTTTAAGTGTATTTTATGCTATTTGAATCGAGGGTAGTGTGATTATAGAAAGATAGAGTCGCGTGGGCGAATTACGTCATACGCCCACCTGTAGCCGCATAGCCATACTGAAGCTTTATATATTTGTATATGTATATATACATATATATATATATATGTGTGTGTGTGTGTGTGTGTGTGTGTGTGTGTGTGTGTGTGTGTGTGTGTGTGTGTGTGTGTGTGTGTGTGTGTGTGTGTGTGTTGCACAATGTGTGTGCACTACAAATCTAATAGTTATACATTGCATAAATTTGTTCATATTAAAATTTATCAATTATCAGAGAATATACTTGTACGTTAATACATGTTATTATGCATATTGTTATACATTTTTAGTTTGTAACATATACGATACGTTGTAAAGTAATAAATTACAATTTCTTACGATATCTAATTTTTATATTGTGCTTCGGCAAAAAACTTAAAAATATGATTTTTTTAAATATATTATACGTAATAATTAACTTTTATATATGTAACCAGAAATGTAAAAAAATAAATAACGTCATATGGAAAAGTTATTAAGAAAAGGTCACAGGGTAGATCGCATAGTTCCCGGGGGTGGAAGGCTGTTTCAGCCGCACCCCGGCATCGCGACGTCAGTCGTCATTCTAACGTGGCTCAACAAGTACACGCGGCAGGGTAAAGTTAATTCAAATGTTTGAAAATGAACCGCACAATATAAGTTAATTGTTACTTTATTTTATTTACAAATATATTGAAAAAAAGCAAAACGAAAAACTCGCTCTTCAAAAATATTAACGAATTTCAATATATTCATTGTCTTTATATTTTATTTCTCTACTGACCCACTAATAGTGAAGTAAAGCACTTCCGTGAATTGTAAGTATATGAATATCATTTTAATCATATTTTTATATATTGAAATATCTGATTTAATTTAGATATAAAATCATTTTTTTTTGTCTAAAATAAAGAATATTAATTTATCTTAATATTGACCTTGAAATCTTGTTTATCAAATCATTTCAATGCATACTTGTTTAAATAAAACCATTAGAAAAGAAATGATTTTATGTAATACTAATGAAGTATCATTAATTTTAAAAAGGGTATTTTTTAATGACATCCAAAGTAATGAACGGGGACAACTGGGAGGGAAAATGGCCTAAGCAACAGTCACAGGCTAACAAACCTATACAACGAAATAGTAAGAGAACTGAAAAATCTGGATTAAAATTGTCAAAATCGTCTAGAGGAACAACACCAAGAGAAAAAACTCTTAGAAGATTAGAAAGTAATGAAAGGGAAAGAATGAGAATGCATAGTTTGAATGATGCTTTCCAGGTAAAAATATTTGTAATAATTCGCAGCAACCAGTATCCACTTTAAGATTTAAATTACTATACTTTGTAGTCTTTACGTGAAGTAATTCCACATGTATCAAAAGAAAGACGATTATCCAAAATTGAAACCTTAACTTTGGCAAAAAATTATATAGTTGCTCTCACAGATGTTATATGTGCAATGAGAAGTGAAGAAAAGGTTACAGATCAACAATCAGAAGTATCTAAATCTCAAGAATCATCCAAAGATATGAATATTTGTCTAAATATGAATATTCCAATTCCTTCAAAATCTTATAGCTAGGGAAATATTAATTTTTACTGGAATAATCGCTCACAAAGACATAATTCTAAAAGCACTACAGGCCTCAGAAGTAATGAAAAATATTTCTTAACATTAAAAGTAATTTTAATATTGAGACTGCTTCAGGGTTATTTTATTTAAATTTTTATAACTAAAGGTTTAATTCCATGTGTCTCCATTATACATACAAAAGATAGTTTAAAATAGGATACTAAACTAATGAACTGATATCTAATTTAAATTTTATTTACGTTAATTTTGTGTGTACTTTTTAGCAGTATTATAAGAACTACGTATTGTGCCAAAGAATACTAATATTTTCATAAAACAAGAGAGTATTATATTTTAGCATAAATTATGTACAGATAGTACATGTTACAGTATTAAGGAAAATTAATATTATTATATTAATATATTTTATTCAAATTGTTTTATAATTATAAAATGCATGGTATATTGTTCCACATATTAAGTTAAATACTATTAGTAATTAAGAATGTTTGTACAATGATAAATGTGTATGAACATTTAAGATACAGGACTATAAATGTAAAAAACATGAACAATTTATAGAATATATAATATTATAATTTGTTAAATATTTGTCCTCCTACATATTTATGTATAAATAAAAATATATTTTACTTAACTACTTATTTTTATATTCATTTTCTATTTATGGTAAAATTTAGCTTTCAGGACTATGTATGAATGTGAAAAAGGTATAAATAGACAAATGCATTTATTAAGAGAATAATATATTTTACCTTACTATGTACAAATTAAATAAAAATCATTTAAGAAAATAAATTATTTTCTTTAATAAATATATTACTATATATTACGCTATTTCTTTATATCAATATTTTAAAACATATTTAAATATTTCGATAAGTTAATCAACAGTAAAAGAAATACACTTTGTTTCTAAATCCTGCAAATCAATTAACACACCCGTTTGTGTCTCCGAAAATTTTGGAATGCATATCAATCTTACTACCTGTCCTTCATCTGCTGTGAATATATATTCTATTTTACCAAGATCATTTCCTTCTCAAAACATGGAAAAAAGAAGCATTGAAGAATATACATACCTGTGAGTAATTTGGTGTCATACTTGCTCATATTACCAGTAAAATATATGTCGGGACATTGTGTTATAATAAATGGATCAATTTCGGAAGATGGATATATTGGTACTGTATCTGGTGCAGTTGGTGCATAATGTTGCCAAAGTAATGTACGATCTAACCATGTCAAGGGTGAAACATCATCATCACCAGCAACTCTCATAATATCCATAATGGGTTGACCACTGGATCCAGCTACAATACGAGAGTTGATACTACCAACCCATGGATTAGTAGCCCCATAAAAACTTTTAAACCTATATCACATAAATATCAAAAGTATTTCACTAATTAGTTATACATAAATATATTATATTACCTGGAACACGTAGGCAAAATGCATGGATGAAATGGTTGCTGAGGTAACATATGACAAGTTGGATCAAATTCTCCAGGCATTAATATTACAGGACAACATTGTACTATAGAATGAAGAAAATTATCCAATTTATGTGTTGTCATTGCAGATTCTTTAAATATACTTTCCTCATGTGCCTTATTTTCGAAACATCTTTTATGGTTATATGTTTCTACAGATCCTCTTATACTATTACCTATATCAACATTATTATTATTTCTTTCAAATATTATTAGCAGTAGTACACAATAAATACCTGCTATAATAATACACACAATTGATGCCACCTCTTCTTGAATTTCTTTACAACCAATCATTCCAGTTATCCATTCAGATAATAGATTTAAACTTAATGATTGTGAATTATTAGCTAGATCTAAACCTGAGATTATAAAAATTTTCCCTTTTCTTTCTAATGGATGTCTAAGTATTGGTAATTTTGGATATCCTGGAAAACACCAATCTATTACCTGTAATCAATATATTTCGCAAAATAATAATATTAAAAGGTAGATAAACAATTAATTATATTAACATAATATTTACCAAAAATGTACCATTTTCCAGTTCATGACCATGGACAGCACAAACAATACCAGTAACTACATTTCGAATATTCATGTGATTACCAACCAGTTTAATACGTAATGTTTCATCTTCCAAATATAATGCATCTTTGGATGATGCATAATTTGTTCTAACTGGTTGGGCTAATAATTGAAGTTCCTCGCTAAGTTCACGTAATACTGATGGTTTCAATTCTTGATGTTTGTACAGGGTTCCTATTATAACACATGTACCACTCTGATCTCTTTCTGAGAGTTCTGATAGGGTAAGTATTTCACTATGCGCTAAAATAAAATATTAAATGTTAAACAAATATAACCTAAAACAATGAAAATGTTACGTCATGGACAAAATTTACCCCATTTAACTTTCACTTTTTGCAAAAGTTGATCCTTCAGTAAATTTAATCTTGCAACGTAGATATTAAAATATTGATGTTCAAAACGTCTTGTAGGAATTTTAAATTTGTTAAAATCTTCAAATTTAAGCGACTTGCGGCGATACACCAATGGCGGATGAATTTCCATTATAGATGATATGCAATAAGTATACTTATTGCATAAAATATATTTTCAGTAACACACTCAAGTTATAATAAATTCAATATATTATCACTCCCACTAAAACTGAATAATTGTAGTGATTAAAATATGAAAATTAAAAAACAAATACCGATGCAATATTTAATTTCAATTTTCCTTTTTATAACTGTCCATCTTTAATATAAAAAAAAGAATGATAAATTTTATTTATATTAACATTCTAAAGGTGTATATGTATGTTTCCAGGTTAATAATACTTAGTAATTAATAATATAATTGATATTTTATAAAATTGAGAAATATTATAAAGAAAAATAATTACTTCTTAATATTAAATAATTTTAATTAAATTTTATTTTTGTATTAATTTTATCAAAAAGTTTCGTATAGATATTACATAATTCTATAAAAGTTGATATTAAACTTCAGTTACTAGTGATGCATGTAAAATAATTTATTTTACACTGATATCGATATTTGCACTTATTATAAATAAAAAATGATGCACAACCTTGAATATATAAATATTATATGAACAAATTAAACATACAAATAAGAGAATACACATTATATTAAATTAAATGGTTACCCAGTAATATTTTACAATGCGTAAAATATTGTGGGTTAATTGAAAGATTATGCTGGGTTTGGTGGTAAGCCCATTGACCAAGCATCTAATAATTTTTGATCGTGAGGACCAGCACCTAAACTAATCATAAGTCCAGAAAGATCTCCACTGTGACCACGTCCTCTCATAGCATGGACTACCTTGGCAATGCTATAATAATAATAAAATTATACTTAGTTTACAGTTACCAAATAAAAGATTATTGAATATTTGTAGAATATAAATGTGGTTATACTTTGCCCATTCTTCTTGTAGTGCAGCCAGATGTGCTTTTAAAGTAGAATTTCCTAGTTTTTCATTCTCAAGTGACTTCTCAATTCTAATAAGTAATGTTGGTAATTTTAATGGTAATGTACCTGTCCATCTAACAATATGCGAGTTTGAATTTTCAACTTGATGTTCATCAGCTACAATGTCCAATCTACATACATTAGCACAAGGTAGAGGAACAGCTACTGAAGTATCAACACCTAAAATTAATATTATAATTTGTAAAACATTTAATATAATAGGTATAGGATAATAATTTTATAATAATATATAAATACCAATAAAGTTACACTTATTAGGGTCCATATATTCTGTTGCTTGAGTCTTGACTCTTCTGCATGCACGCGGAATAAGAGAGCTAAGACCATATAAAGATTCCAATCTTTGAATATTTGGACCTCTTACTAAAATCTGAACACCTGTCAAACTAGAATATAAGAGTTGCCTAAATTGATCCTTTCCTAACACAGTTCTTAAATCTTTAAGTATCACTGTTGCAGATTTCCCTGAGACCTCTGAGAATTCAGATGTTGTTTCTGGTTCATTTGAATTTAAAGTTAAGTTTACAGGTAATTTAGCATTTACTAAAGTGAATCCATCTTCAATTTCTGAGAAACAGAAAACACTGTTTGTTAATATAAATTCAAATATACATATTTTTGATAAATACAGTATTTCTTATAATACTCACCAATCTGATGCTCCAAATTGTAATTCAATTCATCATCTAACAAGCTCATGGGAAAAATTTCTATGAAATGTCTTGCTCCTGCACTAAGAATCCACACCAGCCACATGTGGATTCTGATTTAATTGTAATTTGTTAATATTTTGTCTTATAAGCATTAAATACTTATAACCATAAAACTAACCTTATAAAAACATGCTTCTCATTAGTTATATCACTAAAGGTTCTAGGTTGTTTGTTTGGATTATTATATGATCCTGATCCATTATTGGCTGTTGTTAAACGAACAACTCTTTGTGGGCATTCTGCTTCTTCTGCATTGTACTTTTTTTCTGCAAAATCTTGCAATTCCCGAATTACTTCTTTTAGATTGTCAACCAAAAATGGCCACATATTTAATAGAAACTGTTTGTCTCTCATGAAAACTATAAAACTGCACCATTTGCGAAAGCCTCTTGCCTATAAAAAGAAAAAGAACAATTTTTTCATATTGATGAAATCCTCCTTTTTAATTCTGATTCGTGTCTAAACATTTAAAATTATAGTTAATGACATGATTTGAATAATTTGTTTAATAGCTACCAAACATGCTTTTTCGTTGCATAATTCACCTGGGCATCTTTTAATGTAAATGTATGACTTAAAACATGCCCCCTGTATTCATCTCCAAAGTAGCAGACACCTTCTTTACCAGGATGTACTTCACAGCTTAAGCTCCTTAAAAAATTGAAACAAAAATATGGTTTTTAATTTTTAAGTGACCAAGTGATGTATACATTTATCTTATTACAAGAATACAGTAAAAAGCTATTTCATGATTATTATACCTAAAGCATGCATGCTTTAGCAAGCACCAAATATCTTGAGTTAATGATTGTTGGGCTGAGAGAAATGATGTTCTAGTTTCATGTTCATTACTCAAATATTTCACATTACCAATACTTTGACATCCTTCGCATTCCTGTTGTCCATCTTCCATAATATTTTGGCTCCGTCTTAATATTTCTTTTGGTCCATAGAATTTTAACTTCTCTGTACTTTGATTATCATAATTACGATAGGTTTGAGTTGTAAATATCACTTTAGGTCCGTGTGATTCACAAAAAATACATAAAGCAATCACAGCATTCATTGTAAATATTACTTCTCCTTTGTATGAGTGTTACAAATTTATTGTTGTCCATGTACTTTTATATTCTTATCATTCTTATTATCTTAAATGTTCATATATTTATACACTCACATAAATAACGAAGTTAAATAAAGAAGAATAACGAAGTTAAATACAATACTTAAATATTATGCATATCTAACAATTATAAAAGTTAAAACTAAAATTTTAAACATAACCTCTTCTCGTAGTGTCAGCTATGAAATGTAGCTAATATAAATACACAATGTGAGGAAATTATTTGTTAATTTCCAGTTCGCGTTTCAAAATCAATGAAATTAACTTTTTTCAGCTTTTTCACGTGATAAGACAGGAACGAAGGCAAGTCAAGAACACGTGACATTATGATAGCTTTTATACATACTGTACACACATTTATATCGTTCGTTCATACGAATTGTGCTATACAAACGCGCGCGCGTTCGCGCGTACGCACACTTATAGTTTCGACGACCTCGTATATGCAAGCAAAAATAAAAATATATTACCGTAGTGTAATGGGTTGCTCATTATAAGGTGCAACGCGTAACGCCATTAAAATGTCGGTCAGTTTCTTCATGTGTTAACACATTCGATATTAAAATAATTATGAGTACAAGTAAAAGATTTAATCGCCATTAATAAACATAAATAGTAAAATTTCTTGTGATATGAATCATAACTAAATGAAATGTATTATTCAAATACATTATTTTGTATTATGATGAATTAATTTTAGCTTAGTGCCTTCATATGCAGCTCTCATCCAGATACCAATTGCATGTGCCTGAGGATCAGGATACTTGATTTGCTGAAATATATTTTAATATATTGTCAACAAGTATTCGTCATATTTTACTTACATATAACATATAAATTAGAACAAATGAAGATATAGTACCCTATGTTTTTTTATATGAGGAGGTTGTGCATACAAAATGTTTGTTGTAAAATTTTCAGCAGCTTTTACAGCTACTCCAAATGCATCAATGGGGCCCATATTCTGCTTTAATGCATTTTCTAACTCTTTTTGCACTGCTACTAAAGTAGTCAACAATGTTTGATCACCCATCGAAGGTACTACAATTTGTTCTGTTGCTTTATTTGCACTAATTAATACATGCAACCACATATCTGTTGTTATTTCTTGATCACTTTGATATTCTGAGAAAGCCTAAAAAGTATTGTGTGTTTAAAATAGAATTTTACAATATAATGAATGATACTTTACTTTAGCAATGTTGTAAAAAAATAAAGAATATAGTCCTCCTCGTAAACCATCCACTGTTTCTTGAATAATATGACTAATTTGCATAAATGTCACACATAAATTTGTTCCTAATATTTTATTTTCCTGTAAAATGTTATCGAATTAAAAACTTTATCATTAGTGTTCCTTTTTAAATAATTAATATTCAACCTGAATAGCATCTTGTATAGTTTTAGCACCATGTGCAAGACTTGTTCCATAAATTCCATTTCCATATTCTTGATCAATTTTATTTAACTGTTTTATGCATGCTATTATTGCTTCACATGCCATTGATATGATTGATAAAAATGTTTGACCAGTTTCATAGTTCAATGATGGTCCTTGCAAATTCATATCATACCAATCCATAGTCTACATTCAAATTTTGTTTTGTATATTGGATTTTTCCATTATCTTATCCATAGATATATTAATACAATCTATAATTACCTTATGATATCTTCCAGATGTAATCAATTCTGTTTTATCATTCTAAAAATTGATTTTAATTTTAAATAAATATCCAAATTAAATCATTACAACAAATTAATTTAATAATTTTTGAATTACTTCTCTTTGTTCTAGCATTTTGGAAGTTAGTATTTTCTGCCAAGCAAATGAAAATGTTGGTAAATCCAAATATTTAATCAATATTGTATTAAATGAAAGATTTAGTAAGCAAATGTGAAACCCACTACTATTTGAATGTGCCATAAAATTCTTCATATATATTCGTTTTACTTTTAATCCAATTATTTCTATTTGTTGTAAAAACTCCAGTATAAATATGTTTGTTTCTATTTGACTGCATCCTAAGATATTAAATTTTATAATTAAATATACAAACAAGATTTTTTAAATTTTAATTTCTTTATATTACCTATGTTACTTATTAGAACTGCAATCTCATGACCAACACAAAATGCTTTTTTTTTATGTATATTTGTTTTACTTAAGTCTTCTAATGTTGTATTCAATATATCTATCATTGGTTTAAGTACTTGTTTAACTACATTTGAAAGCATTTCCACTTTATATTCTTCCTGATTAATATTTTTAAACTCTGCAAAATTTTTCTTTGTATATTACATCATTATATAGTTTAATATTCCATAATTTTCAAACCTGTTTTTAGAAATATTATTTCTCCACTGTTTGCAATAGAGTTACAATGAAAATATATCTCATCTACACTTCTTCCCTCTTCTGACATAGCTGCAGCTATCTTACATATAAAAAGCAAGGGTAAAAAATCTTGTTCTTTAGTACTATCACCATAATAATTTAATATACTATTGTTATTTATTATGATTAATTTCACAATATATCCCTTTGATTCAGCATGTAATTTAGCTAATGTAAAATTTATGGGATATTCTGCATAATTCTGAATGATTAATAATATACCTATAGTTAAATATTTTAATTAATATAATAATTCATCAGTGTAAATTTATAAGCTTTAATATTTATAAGAAAATACTATGATCAATAAATTTATATTTCATTACCAGAAGAATGATCATATCCAATTTCTTCAATAACTCTTAATATATTAGCAACAGAAGGTGCAAATTTTTTATCTCCTAAAACTGTTGCTGTTAACATGCCAGGACCTACAAGTCCTGCATACATCAATTCATTTTCAACCCTACCACCAGATATTAATTTGACCTATTATGAAGATATTATATTCTTTTGTAATCAGAAAATCATTTTGAATATATATAATAAATTGCTTACTTTCCCCATCATATTTACATAATCTTTACATACAATTGCATTACAACCTTCTAATACAATTAATCTATTATGTATCCTTGCCATTCCCAGAAGACTTTTATTAATTATTGTATCAAAATAGTCACATTCTTGTTTTCTTAATTCACACATTTTTTTATACAAAAATATTGCTTATTTAAGTAGTGACCTTGTACAGATATTTACAATACAGATACTATATGTCTTGTATTGAAAGGGTTAATCAAGCGGCTAACCTATCTATTTAGAGGCGAGTATAACTTGATTTCTTTTAGTTAGTTACTTTTTATTATTTGTCCTTGGGAATATAGAATTATTATCCATTATAATCATTTTATTAAGGATAAATGATTTAGTTTTTATAAATTTGACTCCTATATATTATATACATGAATAGGGCAGATAACATTGACAACTGAAATACTTCATCAGTATCCTTTACAGAAAACTAATATACATAATTTTATTTTATATTGTAATTTATTTATTGATGGTATACGTTTATATTTTCAAATAAAATATAAAGAACAAGTAAGAGAAAATAAGGATAGATAGTAATATATAAAATTATAAAAGTTTGAAATTAAAATTAATGTAAAAAGATCAAGGAAGAAAATTTATTGTATATAAAGATGTATATTTATTTATAATTGCATAATTCAGCCTCAAACAGCCAAATGTTGCACTACATTTTGACTACTTTTGCAAACTCTGCCTTTTAAAAGTATCAATGTTTCACATTAAAATCTTTGATAATTGTTTGTTTCATGTAACTAAAGCTAAAACAAAAGAACCGGGGTAAGACTAACTCAGATCAATGTGAAATAAGAACATTGAAAGCAAAGCTTGCAAGTACATTTGTGACAAGTTTTACCTTGTCTGGTAATCATATAACAATCTTAAACATTATCAGTCTACAAAGTTATACTAAAGTTTGCTTACATAAAAGTATTTAGATACAGTTGTCGTAACAATATCAGCAGTGTATCCATGCATTCACACAAACGATGCATGTAATATGTACATCATTCTATGATTAAAAATTCATTATTTTCACGCTGCATTCATACCACGCAGGGATTTTTATGTATGCTTAACCCTATTTGGTATGTATTTATAAATTCTATCTTCACCTGCATTACTTTAAGAACCTACAAACGGAAATAGCGGTCGTATTTTGTATCACATTAATTTCTTTTATCAGTTAATTTCAATTTCAGTTATTTTGTATGCTTAAACAACTTGTACGTTGTTTAAAACCTTGGAGCAGCCTTATAAATATAAACCAACATTAAAAAAATGTATAATTTATACATACTATTGCATCACATATTCAAGGAGATTGTTGATAAAAATGCGTATTTAATTGATGCAAATTATTTTCAACATGAATTCCTTAAACTATTCAGAGACATACTGTTCCATATATACGATGAATGTGTACAAAATTTTCAATAGGTAAGTTTAACTTTAAAGTTGGACATATAATAAAAATTTACAATTTTCGAAAAGAAATATACATGTATACAATTCAATGTAAAATTATATAACAATTCAAGTCCACCAATTGCAACTCTGTGATATCCAGCAAATTAAATTTGTTTCTAAACTTCAGGTTTAGCTCTATACAGTTATTCACTGACTCTTAGATTACATTTAAAACACAAAACAGGCCAACTTTTAGCACTGTTTACTGTTCTATACTACTTTGAGATATATCTTCACAACTTTTATAAACTTTCCTCTTTTTCAAAGTGATTTTGTGATATTATTAAATAATCGTTTACCCCACCATGATTCCAAATCAAATGGTTTAAAGTCTGAAACAGCATAATTAAAATAAATAGCTAACATCTATCTTATAAACAAATAGTTATAAGCAAAAAATTATCTTATTTAATAATAAAAAGGCACAAAAGTAAAATAACTTCCATATTTTAATTGATAAAAATATTTCATAGTATTAAATACATTTTTCACATGCAAATTAATTATTTTAATGTATCTCAATCATTTATTCTCTTAAAAAAACAATTATAACTTACCTTGAAGAGTGTCATTTGGTTCACCATCATTATAATACACTATAGAGTTAGGACCTGAAATGCATAAACAATCAATAAAACTTAATTTTCTTATGTGTGAAGTTTTTTTTATATATGTAACAACACAAATACTTAGAAAGTTAAAAAATAAATATAAATGAGGAATTTGTCATTTATTTTAATTAATATTAGTAGCACTTACTGGAAGGCTCTGAACAGTCTGAACCATCAGAAGATTCACTTCTTTGCCGTGTATTGACTTGATTCCATGCTAACAAATAGAAGTCATGATGATAATGATATGATGTCAATATTATATGTTATGCAATACATATGTACTACTAATTTGTTATTCTATATATCATGACATAGAAATCTACATTATACATTATTATATATCTTGTGAATTTTATTCTAATTTTCACAAATTCAATTGTAATTGCTTAAATATTTTCAACCTACATTCATAAACAAATTTAATAAGTTCCTCGTGTTGAGGTGTGATGACTTCCTGCATTTGATGCCTCTGTGAACTGAATTTAGATTTTCCATTCATGTGAAATACTGGTTTTGGCACATGGCTGTAAAATAAATATTAATTTTACTAAACATGATAATGTAGAAAATTAAACTATATTGCATCACACCTTTTTCAATGTATATCATAGTTGTTTACGATATTTTATGAAGTACAATCTATGGTTTATGGGGAGTATAACATAGAGATTACACGTGTTTCGTTTCAATGGAGAATCATAAATTGCGTAATGCTGAAACGCTGAAGCTACAAAAAGAGAGAGAGAAAAGCAACGAAGTAGGGTTAAGATGGGTTAAAGCATTACTTACCGGGTAGCCTCGTGGTCATTATCGGGATCTGCTTTTCTTGTTAAATCGCGCAATGTTTCTAGCCTCTCGAGGTTCTGACTAATTCCTAAAAATGTACAATATTAAATGAACTTGAGATTACAACTGTTTATAAATACCATTAAATATACTTTAGATATCGGTACCTCTTCGTGTCTTTGCGACAATCTTGCTAGGTCCTTTTGATACAGTGTACATGTTCCTTATGAGAAAAGCGCAACAAGAACTTCGTACTATATTTGCGATACCAGATCATCCGAGATTAATCTTGAAATCTTAGTTTAGAATCAAGCAGACACACCGCAACTAAAACACAACCGGAGAGATCAACCGCACGGGTTGAAATGATCAGCATGAAATACACGATGAGTGAACCACGTGACCTTAGCTCGTGGTATCACAGTAATATGTATGCACATGTATAATACTCATAGATGTGTATCCATACACACTGATGGAACTCATTTGAAAAATTTTAATGTGGATATTTTCATAGCATGAATGGCAGAAATAATTTATGTAATATTACTCTTTCTGATCAAAGTTTAATTCCTTACATATATTTTAAACGTTATTTAACTTTACTTAATCAATATATAAAATATTTTTTTATTAAATATTCTTATTACCAATAGTATGTTATGTATAACGCAAATAAAATGATTGTATAATTATGTTCAATAAAAATAAAAATTAATTTGAACAAATGTTGAATGTCCTTCATTATAAAAATTGTTTCATTTAGTTGTATATATTTAATTCATTTGCAAATATCTAAATAATTTAAAATGTAAAAATATTGTTAATATTATATTCATTATTAATAAACAAATATTTTCAAATTTCCTTATAACAGTTTACATCTTCTTTTTACAATTTTTTTAAAGTTTAGATCAAATACTAATGTAAAAATAAAATATCAATTTATACAATTGTACCATGAATATTAAAAAAGCGATATTTCATTATACAAATTTTTCATAGTTATCTTTAAAGTATTGCATATCGTAGTTTTGTATTATTTTTACATCGTAAGGATTGGAGTTTTTCAGAACAATTACAAATATATTGGAACATTAGAAAAGTTTATTACAAATGAAAAAAATCATATGTGTAATTTTATAATCTTAAAAACATAACGGAATTGATGAAAATATGAAATAATTATAATTATTTCCGCAACAATCAATAATGATTTAAATGATCACATAAAATAGGAAAGCAATTTCTTATGTGTGTTACTCACAAAGAAATTAATTACAAGTATTCACATGTATGAGTTATTTAAACACAATTTATACAAATAAGGAAATTCAGTTCTTCCTTGTATCCTGATTTACATACTTATTAGAAAATAAGAAACATGAAAAAAGTAAAACATTTTATCTATTCTAGAATAATAAAATTAATACATTTAGTGCTACATTGACTTGCACTATTTGTCAAAAGCAATATATTTTTAGTAAAAATATTTTACTATTTGATATTAAAATAAAATATTCATTGGTAGAAGGATACAATACACAATAGTTTTATAAAATCAAGTATATGAACGTAGTTTTATAGTTTTTTATCACATCTTCAATATTGTGTTAAAAAAATCTTGACTCTCATCATAATATTCAATATGTTTGTTTTCTTCCTTTAAAATAAGATAATAGTTTAAAAATCACAAACATAAGATTCATATAACGTTCCTTGTTACCAATGATATTCCTATAATATAATTTTAGAATATATTAATTATCTGTAATATCAGTACATAATTATAACAATATTACTAATAAATTTATGTTATTCTATCGTAATAATACTTTATAAAAATCAAGATTATTACAACTGTGAATACATCATGTTTATACAGAATATCAAATAATCAAGACCCAAATTTAACATAGAAAAATAATTCCATCTATAGCGTAATACAGTTAATTGCATAATGAAATATTTATTTCTTTGCAATTGGATCTGCAAATATGAAAAATGCAACTGCATGAATTAATAATTCTTATATAGCTCCAAGGCATGAGACCACACATTGTAATATGAATATTATTTTGCATACAATGTGTTATTCTATATACAAATAACATAAGTTAGTGTTCCTATTTTTGTATTACATAATGTTTACGCGTAATGATTATTTTAAAATAAATTATTCATTGTTATTAAATTTTTACAACATAATGAAATGCTAATTTACGGTCATTTAGTATCAATTACATTCTTAAGTACATATAAGTGCAAAGCATTTTCTTTATTCTTCTTGTTTTGTTGCTTTCATTTAATTTATTTTATCAATGTTTCTAATATCAGAACTGTTATTAGAAGCATTGATGTATTAGACAGTGTACTTAACGATCAAATTAAATCGAATTTAATTTCCATCAGATTTTTAAGATGTAAATGTGGAAATATTACGTTTAAAGAGCAAATAAAGATTTATCCTGATCCTTATTAATTTGTCGTTGAATGTTACGGTTTTCAGAATTTGTAGTACTTCCGGTAGTAGCAGTAGTTGTAGGTAGAGTTGGCAAAGCTTCAGCTGCAGCTGCTCGTTCTGCTAAAAAACGTTCAAATTCTGACGATGTTAGGGATTCTTGATCACCATGTGCTCCCGGCTATAACAAGAAATAAGAACTGATTTTAGTTTAATACGATAAAAATAGATATATGTAAATATATGGTTCTATATAGATATGATTTAAACGTTTTTGAGAAAATTACAATCGCTTCAAATGAAAAATTAATTTTGTTATTATACATAACTCACCGTATGATCTAACCAGGCTGCCATTTCATTAAATTCAGACTCCCGGTTCAGCTGAATATTAAAAGAAAGAACAAAAAATAAAAATAAACATATCGAACGAAATAATAAACATAAATATATGCGTATCTGTTGGCCAAAATAAAGCACAAGGAAACATAAGAGAAAATTAAATACTTCATGCTGTATAGAAAGCTATGCAGTGAAAGAAAGCAAGTTCTAATTAGGTCTATTAAATGAATAATAAGTAAATAGCTTTCGTGTCAAAAAATTTAATAAATATAATATTCTTACCTTTATGAAAGTAGATAATTTTAAGCTCATTGAATTCGTAACTAAATTGTTTGTAAAAACATAGTTTTGCAACACTAGTGTGCAATAAAATGCAAGAAGTATTTTAATATTTGTAATGATCTCACTTTTTTCAATGGAGTAATTAATATTTGTATCATTAACAGTATCAACTAAATGCTTTGCAATAATTAGTATGATAGGGATAGGAATTACGCACAGAAGTAGCAGTAGTAGAAGCAACTGTAGAAGCAGTCTGCTGGGGAATTTTAGGATTATTGCGGTTGAGAATCGCTGTACTGAGGCTCCCTCCGCTCACCTGCTCCAGATTATCCTCGTATTTACTACCACTATAATAAAAATGAGTAAATATTTATGCATTACACATAGCCATATAAAATATTAATTTTATATTGAAAACCTGTTCTTTGTAGTTTCATAAGATGTATTACGTGACTGAGCAAACATATCAAATTCATCATTCTCCCCTTCTTTCTTCTCCTTTCGCTCTATCCTACTTTTTTCATTACTATCATTTATAGCTGTAATTTAATATCAAAAAATTACACTCTATTATTTACTTATTAGAAACATAATATTTACCTAATGCAGCCGCTTTTTTTTCTAAAGCATCAGTTTCATCAGATAAATCAATAAGAGAATCAGCTTCTTGTTTATTAATTGATGGCACAGAATCAATGTTTGGTGGTGCACCAATTGTTTGTGCTAAAATAGTACTTGCAGCAACAGCCTTATTTTTTGTATAACGTGAATAACGCAGAAACAAATTATTCAATTCATCATTAATACGCAACAGTTCTGCCGTCATCTCATCATTGGCCAGTTTCCCAATTAAATCAACAACCCGTTCTTGCATTGCTTTGCATGTAGAATGAAGTTCCTATAAATATCAAAATTATTAAACAGATGTTAAATGTTCCCAACTATTGGACAAACTAAACATTTACTTTAATGAATGCTAAAATGTATTTAAAATAAATAATTATACTCATACAGTTAAAAGTTCAAGGTCTGCAGGATCAGGTTGTTGAGCAGCACTTTGATCTGTACTTGTAAAATATGCTAACATTTCTGATAAAACACGCATATTTCCTTGTACAACATCAAGTTCACTTTGTAATGTAGCCATTTGTTGTTCATTTAACTGAGTTAGTTGTCCAGCAGATTGAATTTGAGGTTGTTGAACTTGTGGTGATACAGGAGCTATTGATTGCTGTTCAACCATAGGTACATTTATGACATTTTGTTCTGATTCAGGTACACTCTGCAATTTTATTGACAGTTATCAAATACATAAAAAAATCCTGTATTTTATTTATCATCTGTTATAATGAAAAAATCTTACTCGTTCTGGAGTAATAATGGGTGCCATAGCATCTAAGTCGGTCATTGGAAATTGTATACCTTTAACTTTTAATTCCTGATATATTTGAACAACTCCTTGTGTATGTGGTTGATGGCGGAATGTATCTGCCCACGTTTGAATTAAACTTAAAACTTTTTCTTGCACTGCTGTTGGCGGCTCATTTTTTGGTCCAATCAATTTGACCAACTCTTGCACAAATTCCCGTGAACAAGCAAGTGCATGAAAACGTTTCCCACAATTTTTTACACATGTCTCCAATACCTAATACATTAACATACATGAATTTTAATATTTAAGAATGCTTAATAGAACAGATAAGCTTTAATGATAAAATAATATTTAATTTAATCATTTAAACTGATTATAGTTAAAACCTATAACAAATAATGGTAAAAAAGAGTTATTTTGCAAAATTAATTAAATTAACAAATAAATACCTTATATTATTATTTAATTGTACAAAGTAATTTTAACATATTGCATACATCTTGTCTAAAGTATAAATATTACCAAATATTTAGGTACTAACAGTAAGGGTATACATGACTATAGTATAATTTTTTCCAGCAGCCTGGTTGAGCCTACGCTTAATTGCTTTAATTGCGTCTCTTGGCCCATCCTCTGTTTCATTTATAATATCACATATTTCCATGTTAAGTGTCCAATTTTCACTTGGCAAACTACCATCCGTAGCTTGCTCTGAAATATATAGGCAAAAATGTCATATTTGATTACTTATAGGTGTATTTGACAAAAGTGGTTAGATAAGTTATGATTCATGATATAAATGCCTTAACACATATATATACATTGGAAGAAATTCATAAGTATTTAAATGCTTATTTCCATTGACACCAAATAATTATTTATATTAAAAACACTTATCGACTTGTTATTAATGTGTTATCTTATTATTATGTTAATATATTTCGTAAAGATAAATAAGAAATTTACCTATCTTCTGGCCTACTCGTGTTGAAAATGGATTGACGTTAACTCCAAAAAATGACATTGTTGCACAATGTAGAAAACTGTTTCTATATTTGATAATATTACTTTGATTCACTTGTGCATATATAAGGCACGTAACAAATTTTGACAGGAACAATATTTAATAATAAATTACAAACTTCTTATGCTGAATGACAGTATCATATGACCGATACGACGATAAAGGCAGACGTCAAATACAAAGTGTCATGAAACTCTAACCAATCAGGCAAAGCATTCCATGGATTCTATTCTGATTGGTTATAACTTTTACAGCTAGCACCTTTATTTTACGAACAGAAGCAAAATATATAATTTAACATAAATTTATTACCAAATTATTTAAATTTGAAAGAATGTAATTATTTTGTATCCTATCTGCAAAAATAAGATTCAAAATTATTATTTAAAATACTTTTATCGATTTAACTCGAAACCTTTCTCTAGACTCTTTAGCTCAATAATAACTAAATAGTTTAGTGAAGCAGAATTGTATTGCACAAAGACTTGGTACTAATTTTCGCGTTCACAGCATTACGACTAAAATACATAATTTAATTTTACAATTAGCACCGACAATTAGCTTTGGAATTTTAACATAAAACATGTAATCTCTAGACGTTTAATACCACGTCAAGATTTAAATCGTTATAACTATATGATCCAACGATAGAGTACGCTACAAAACAAAAATTGATAATCTCGGTTGGTTGCGCGGCAACTGAATGGATATTTTGTAAACTGAATTATGAAATAATATAAATAAGTATTATTGTTCATTTAATTTAGACAATTTATACAAAATAATCAAAATAACTAGACATGATGGTCCAAGAAGATATTCCTACTATATTGCAAGAGTTTGTACAACCTTGTGTAATAAATCAAGAGATGTTAATAAATTTGATAATTCAGCAAGGACCAAAAGGAACGGCTGGAAAACTCTTTTACGAAGATGGTATTAATTTAAATGAAACAACAGAAATCCGAATTGAATTTCTCAGTATGTATCGATGGTACAATTTGTATTTACCTTGTTACACATAGGTACTTGTTTTATTTTTTACTTTTTAGATATTTTAAAAATTGATTATCTATGGATAATGCCAAATCTTATAAAGTTAAAATTATCCAACAATGTAATTGATAAAATAGAGAACCTAGATGTCCTTGTTAATTTAAAGGAACTAGATCTTTCTTTTAATTATATTAAAGTAATAGAGAATTTAAACAATTTAGTAAAGTTGGAAATATTACTTCTATTTAACAATGAAATTGGTGAAATCGAGGGTATAGATAATTTATGTGATCTTACAATTTTTAGCATTGGTAATAATGTTATAGCTGATTGGAAACACGTATGTAATACACAAAATATTATAGATGTTTGTTAAATATTCTATATTTTTATATTTATGTTTTTTTATTTAGGTACTCTATTTACGAAAATTTAAGAAGTTAAGAAGTTTGAACATGAATAGAAATCCATGTACTAATAAGGAGGATGGATATTTAGATTATGTATTTGCATTTTTGCCACAATTAATTTACTATGAGTATAAAATGATTACTCCTGAAGAAAGAAAAGCTGCTATAGAAAAACATTAGTAATTATATATTTTATATAATATATAACAATTTATATAACAGTTGTAAACTTTTTAAAAATGTGTTATTGATATTCTATAATATAGCAGAGGTTTAAGTACTTTAGAAGAAACAGATATGAAAGAAGAAGAAGAATTAAAAGCACAACAAGAGTACGAAAAGAGATTAATTTTTCTTACTGCTGCATATGTGGAACATTTTGATAGAGATTATCTTTTTCATCAAATGTTTGAGGATGATAAAGGTTTATAAATTTGTTTTTCTATATAACTTTTATCTGTTATTTATGTTCATGTGTTAAGATATATAAATTTATTGTGTGGATTTTATTTTTAGAGGGTAAAGAACTATCTATGGTAAATGATGATACACAACATGCTTATGAAGAATATAAAATAAATTTTTCTACTGTATGTGAAGAATTTTGTGATGTAGGTTTAAAAGAACATGATAAACGTGCAGAAGAAATAAATCTTTTCAATATTGCCGTAAATCAGGGCAAAGCTGCTTCACAAAATCAAGGCAGAATGTAAATAATATCTTATATACATAAAATATAAATTATAAGATAATGGCAAGAATTTGCACTGTTTTAAATTACAGGATTGTAAATGAAGTATTACAAAAGAAAACTGAAAATTTAGCAAATGTTAAACAATTATTAAAAAAATTAGTTGTAGATGTAGATACTGCTACAGTAGAAGATATAACTCAGAAAGCACAACAATTTTCTGAAGAATTTAATGATATAGTAACTGATGCATGGACAAAATTAATGTCCATTGAAGTAGTACTGCATGAACAAATAGAGGTATATATTAATTCGAATAAGTTCCACGTAAGGGAATGATTCAACAAGACAAAATTATTAAGTAATAATTTGTTTAACAAAGGATATAAACGAAGTATTCAGGATTAATATTTCTGATATGATGGATTCCTTTTTAACAATTGCTCGGGGATACTTCTCACAATTACGCAATTGCGAAGCAGAATATAATGACACTATTAATGGATTAATTTTATACTATCTTAGTGGTTTTGGAGATGATACAAAAATGCCACGTCACATGCTGAATTTATGCGAAGACAAAGATATGCTAAATAACAGTCTCAATAATTCTCACGAAAAACATTTACAAGTAATTAGATGTATATGTTTTTTAACTCTTGCGTTTTGAAAATTAAAGTAACAAACTTTCTAATTTTAGGTAATAGATACTCGAGAAGATACTATGATAAATCGATTAAAGAATTGGCTTGAAGAGTTTTCCGAACAATTAACAAAGTAGGCTATTTCAACCTTCTATGTTCATATTTTTTTTAAGTTTATAAAAAACTTACTTTGATTGAATAGATCGGAAAGCGAAAGAAATAGTCAACAAATTTTAGAAATATCGCACTTTGCGGATTCTCAACAACAAGAATTTGTACAATTATTACAACAAGTAAATCTAAATGTTAATGATTCAGAAATTATGACGGCACTTGATGCTTAGAATTACATAAAATATGAAACTATTATTTAGGAAGTCAATATAAAAGTAAGTATTTTTACTAAATTTTACAAATTTATTGACCAACATAACAACAACATATAAGCATATTTTTATATAAAATATTTCAGTACGTACAAAAATATTAAATTGTAATATAGAATTTAAAAAATTATAACATTTAAATTAAACTCTCTTATTTTTTCTTTAAAGCTTCAATATATGCTTTCAAACCAGCTTGTACTTCTGGTAATTGTGCGAATGTTAAAAATTCATTAAGATCCACACCTCTGTTTACTTTTAACCACAGTGAATTACGTTTTCTTAATTCCATCTTTGTTTTCTGTCGACCTTTGGCTTCACAGACATTTTAGAAGATAAATATTTTATATGTACATTTCTTAACAAATTGAACAAATAATATACTTACAAGGTATATTTTTGAAACTTTTTATATAATCCTGGCATTTTTTCAATGCATCTGCTTTATCTGAAGCTAATTCATCTACAAGTCCAATTTCTAATGCCTCTTTTGGTTTAAATAGACTTCCTCTAAATTATTATCTTTTTATTACTATGCTACTATAAGTACTATTAATAAGATAGTGGTTTTATTATAAATTTATTAATAGTAATTTACCTTAAAAGTGCTAATTCAGCTTTTCTATATCCTATTGTTTCAATGTAAAGACTTCTAAACCACTCTGGAGCAACAATTCCTAATTGTGTTTCATTTAATCCTATAGTATGTTTTCCATCAACTAAAACTCTGTATTCACAACTAAGTGATAATAAGCATCCTCCAGCAGGACTGGAACCCTTTGTAAATAAGACTGTGTTATACATATTTATATGATTTTGAAAAGTAATTATTATGTATATTATACATATTCTATTTTGATAATAGTTCTTAAAATAATACATTAATGGCAGCAGCTGTTGGGATTCCTAAATCATACAGAGTTAACCAAGTATCTTGCAATGTATGCCAAAATTCAGTTAAGTGTGATTCAGTTCGATCATACATTTCCATTATATCAAGTCCTGCTGAGAATACATTTGGCAGTGAAGATGTTAATATAACACCTTTACATTTTTGTTTTTGTACATCCACTAAGGATGTGTTTAAAGCACATAATAATTCAATATTTAAACTGTTTACAGGTGGATGTGCCATTGATATTGTAGCCACACCTATTAATAAAATTATTAAATAAAGAAACATATTTTATAAAACCTGGAATCATCACATTACCTGCATTGTCTTGTGTAACTTCAACTAATTTAGAATTGGTGGCATAACCTCTGCATAAAGAAATTTGTATTCTGCTAAAAATTCTATTTACTGCAAACATGTTGAATGAAATGTATCTCTAGTACTGCTACTAAAATAAAAGAATATTACATGCATGCATAATATAAGTTTATTTTATTTTCTATGGTACATATAATGATTACATTTATATACTATAGTTAATATATTAAAATATTTACTGATAATATTTTAATAATTTCTTTCACCTAAAATATTTATTCTTGCTAACAAAATATAAATCTAAAAGGCACAATGTTCCATGTAATACTGAGAGAAAGTATTTTGATAACCAAATCACTAAAGATTAGCTATACCATATATAAATTAACTGGATAAACTGATTATCAGATGGTTTTATTTTATCATTTTTAGCTATATTCAATGACTGAGTAAAAAAAGTCCATCAGAAATTATTCAAATAACGCACTCGTAAGAATGGAACGGACCGGAATGGAACAGAGTAGATCGCTGGCAGGTGCTAATATGGTGGCTATTCTGCTTTATAGTTTCGTGACATCGCCCTTTATCTTAACATTTTTTTAAGCAAGTTATAAAAGTTTGATCATTGTGTGACAAAAAAACAATGTCTTAAATGGGCTCGGTTATGTTTGAAAAATAAGCCTATCAACAAAATGTCAACCAGATCTCAACTTACGAAAGATTTAAACGGTTTGTCTTCTACTGAATGTTTACGTTCGTATCATTGAACTGTCATACATCAAGAATATACATTTATTCTTTTAAATAGTTATCGTTTAATATAGTTTACAAAAGTTTCGATAGTTTTTCATTTATTTCATAAGTGTGCAGATTGGCTTGCGATATAATTTTATAAATCTTTTTGTTAGTTTCATATGTTTTACAATGAGCTATTCTTAAGTACAGTTTTTCATAAATTATTCATTCTTTATAGAATCAGTGAAAGCATTACTTGGTAAACATGTCAAGATATTGTTAAAAAACGTCGTAAAGTTGGAAACAAAACAAGACAAGCAGGAAAATCGTGTTCTGGTAAGCAAGGACTAACATGTTATAGTATTAAATTAAAAAAATAAATTTCAAGTTATTTTTAATGCTAATTTAATGAAAAATTAAATTTTTATGATTCAAGGTTTTTTCACCATGTCGTTTGTTTCTTTTAACGGCCAAAGTGCCAACAAGGGTAAGATCATATAATTTTGCTTTTATAGATGAAACTGGATGGATTAGATTAGATTATTTTATTAACATTGTGCTAAATTACAGATCGACTGCCATTTTCACTATTTAGAGATAACATCTATAGAATCCAAAAGAGCAAACCAATTATCCTTAAGTGTTGGAGAAAGATATTACAATTTTACTACTACAGGAGCAGGTGCAGATACTACAGAAGTAGATGCAATGATTGAGGCCTTACATACTGCAATTCGAAATATCTTTCCCACTGTACCACTAAAGTATGTATTTTTCATCTTATATATTTATATCTTATATAATTGAAATAATTGATATTGATATTATAATTGTTATTGTAGTTATATCATAAGAAAAATAGAAGTAATACCAGCTAGTAGATTGCAAAGTATAAGAGGTAGTGAATTAGCTAGGAGTACAGAGGCAACAAGACACACAGGACCTTGTGGTGGATTTTCAACCCAATATGCATGTATGTGTGATTTACATGGTGTTCCATATAGAGAAGAAGTAGCCTGGGTAAGTTGTTAAAGTATATGAAAATATTCTTCTGTTACTATTGAAATTTTTTAAAAAAAAATGTTTACTTCTAGGATGTTGACACAATATATCTCTCCCATGATACAAGAGAATTAAATTTAAGAGATTTTGATCATTTAGATCAAAAAGATTTGGTGCCAATCATTTCTGCCTTGGAATACAATACTTGGTTTACAAAATTAAGGGCATCTCACCTTAAATTAAGTCACGAACCTTTGGAAAGATTGTTACATGTTATGCGCAGATCCCTTTCCATTCAGGAACTTTATTTAGATAATCTTGGAATCAAATGGTAAAAATCACAAACATACAAACAGAATAAAGTATATAATTTGAAAAAGGGCATTGAAAACATTTTTTTTTTAGGGATTTTGCACATAAATTATCATTAGCTCTAATTTCTAATGCTAATACAATGTTGCAGACTATTGATCTATCATACAATACCATTGAAGACAAAGGTAAGTATTAACTAAATATTTTTGTACAAAGTGTTTTTCCTTGGTAGGTCCATTTCGTGTTTTTAATTCTCCATTCTTCAATTAGTTTTCAAAACACTTTTAACATATCCCTGTACAATTTTATTTTATATTTTTGTAGGAGCCTCTAGCTTGTGTGGGATAATTGCCAAGTTAATGCAAGGTGTGCAAATAACCATTAATGTTTCCAATTATTATTACTAGTGCCTGTTACTTAAGTTTTTCCTTATCCTTCTATATTTAGAATTATGTTCCCTCACTTGTAATTCCACTATTCTTTACAAATTAAAAAAAATTATTGTTACAGTGTATATTTAGTTACATACGATTTAGCATATATAATACTGTATGGTACTATATTTAATGTAAATATTAATTTCTAGACGAATTATTTAAATTAGTGAATAACAGTTTCTATTAAAAACGTTACTTATAATAATACTATCTTTAAGGAGGTGCACATTTAAGCGGACCTATTGGAAAATTACCCAAAGGTTTACAAAAGTTAAACTTAGCACATTGTGGACTAACTGGAAAAGGAATAAGTCAAATTGCACATGCACTAAGTTTAAACAGAAGCATGCCAACTAGTTTGCAATACCTGAATCTTTCAGAGAATTCTTTAAAAGATGACATCAATGTAAGTTGTTATCACAAATCTGTATAAAATTTAATATGACAAGTGACTATCATTGACAAATGTAAGTAAAATGGGGATAATATAATTATTATTTATTTACAGAATTTATGTAACTTTTTGGCGCAACCTAATAGCCTAACTCATTTAGATCTAAGTGGTACAGATACAACACTAGAATGTGTAAGTATTTCAGAGTTGTGAATATAAAATACGAATATAATATATAAGCTTTATATCTACGTTTACTTTGTATCCAGCTATTTGGTGCTTTACTACGGGGTTGTGCAACTAATCTAGTCCATTTAAATGTTGCGCGCAACTCTTTCTCAAGTAAAAAGACCAAAGAAATACCTCCCAGCTTTAAGCAATTCTTTACAGCTACACTTTCATTAAAATACTTAAATATATCTTGCTGTAAATTGCCGCTAGAAGCATTGAAACATTTGTTACTTGGTTTGGCATGTAATGAAAGTACAGTTGGTTTAGAACTTGATATGAGTGGAAATAATTTAGGTTCTATGGGTGCTCATGTATTAGAATCATGCATTCATGGTGTACGTTGCATAGCTTCATTGGATATTTCGGACAGCAGTAAGTACACTGTAATAGAAACAAATTTTTTATTACAATATCTAAATTCTGTTACTTATACGTCTTTTTACAGATATGGATGTTGATTTAGCACAAGTAATAACTGCTATAGGGAAAAATAAATCTATAAAACAATTATATATGGGTCGCAATACTGTTAGTATGAAAAGCAAACATATTGCTGTCGTAATGGACGCCCTCGTGCAAATGCTTCAAGAAGATGATTGTGTTTTACAAGCTTTACATTTACCAGATTCTCGATTAAAATCTGATCTCTACAACCTCATCAATGCCCTTGGTAGTAACACATGTCTTCATGCTTTAGATATTAGTGGAAATCAAATTGGGGATCCTGGTGCTAGATTATTGGCAAAAGCGCTACAAATTAATAATCATTTACGAACTATAATTTACGATAAAAATAATATTACACTTCAAGGATATGCCGACATTGTTCATGCTTTAGAAAAGTATGTAATTTCTCATATTAATAGTATAAGATATGTTAATACTTTTTTTTTAATATATAACATTCTTCTATAGAAACTGTAGTGTAAGACATATGCCGTTTCCAATTTATGATTTGCAACCTTGTATGAAAACCTCCGCTGAGAAAACTGAACAATTAGCTAAAAAAATACAAGATTTACTTCAAAGAAATGTTACACCATGTAAATATAGTCATGGGCAGGCATTTAGATTGCAGCAAGGATTTTTGTTAAGTTCCACACAACAAATGGTTGATAGACTTGTTGTACAAACCCAAGATACTATTAAAGCTATTGCTGCAGAAAGTTGCGATGCTAATAATGATATTAATTATGCAACTGGACTTATACAGGATGCAGATAATTCAAAACAGGTATAAGAAATTAAATATTAAACAAATTCTGAGCAAACGTCTATGAAAATGGTATTTTTGCAGCTTTTGCCAAGATTACACGAGGTCCTACAACGACGAGATGAAAATAATCCGATCGAGTTAAAATTACATGAAATGGCAAGCGAACTTCACAAAGTTGTGACCTTATATTTACAGGTATTTTATGATTTGACATCTATTATTGTTATTATTACTTAAAACATAATAAATTTCAAATGTTTAAATTTAAATACAGGATTCTTTAGATGCCATGATAAAATGTGCAAATGAGCAATGTCCTACGATACTTTCACAAACGGTAATTAGGGGCGATGAAAGTGAAACGATTGCAGTAGAAGATGATCTCCGAAATAGTTGCAAAGAGAAAAATCAAATTAGTAGTGAATTTATACATACTACTATCACAGAGCAAGCTGGGGCAGATATAGTCAATAGAGTCAAGTATGAGCTAAAATTATTTATCTAAAAATAATATATTTTCTCATATATATTAGTCATTGGTTTATTATTAATTTTTTTATATAGCGAATTAAATTTGGCTGTTGCTGCACATGTGTCTGATAGAATAACAGACGAAGTAATTGAATCATTGTCAAGAAGTTATAAAAACTTGGTATGTATAATATACTTTACTATATATTAAATAATGCGAAAAGATATTATATTGAAAGTTTAATATTAAAGTCTTTTAATTTAGATATTGACGTAGATATTGATATTTTTAGATTGGAGACTGTGATAGTAGAACGAGGAGCAGTACACCTGATGTGTTACGACCGAGTGCTGGTTCAATGAGCAGTGGAAGTGTTATAGGAGTTACAAGTACTGTAGGTGTATCTACAGCATTACCAATTGGTAGAACTAGTATTGCCTCAGAAGAAGATTGCCCTCCAGAAACCTATTCGCTTGTGAATTCTATTGGTCAATGCTCCAGTGATCAGTCTCCAATGGTAAGAGAACCCAATCTGTATCCATATAGAATTTTATTAGTATACTGTAATAATAATGTTTACTATAATAACTATGATATAAAACTTCCATGTCTATCTAGAAATTGGATTATTTAAACCTTGTAAGTAAAATCGTTTGATTTATTAGTTGAATTTTATATCATTTTCTAATATACATTAGTAATGTTTTAGAGTTATTTAACAAAGACAATACGTATATAAATAATATTAAAGATTGCTTTTATAATTAGGCCACACCACATTTGTCAAATAAACGGAAAAGTTTGCATGGAAGAAAATTGCGGCCAAAATCAGTAGTCGATTCTGTGGAAGGACTTTCGGCCGACGACATTCCTGATCTGTTACCATCGTTACCAAAAAGTCAAGCAGAAGGTTTATATTTTTTTATTATATATTTGATAGATTTACTATTTTTAATATTAATGAATTTTTCCAGCTATTTCAGAAACAGAGCATTCTTTAACAGAGTCATTAGATTCAGTTTCTGAATTACCTAATACTGTAGGACAACAGTTGCAGCATCTAGTAAAATCTAGGCCTCGTAGAACAAAAACTAGAGCACCCACCAGGCCTATGTTAAGACCTGATCAGCCAGTTGATGGCCTTGCCCTTGGAGAAGGCCTCGATGTATTTTTCAGGCCAACTACACCAACGACACCCCTTATATCTCCCACAAGTGACGATAGGTATTATGTTCAAGACTATAATCTACAATTCCTTAATGTAAATTATGTACATTAATTAACTTTTTTATCTAACTGTAGCTCTTTGCATACCTTTCCGACTGATGGTAGTCCAAATTTATCTCTTACAAGTCACAAAAGTATTCCACCTGAAATGGATAAAAAACCTGGTTGTAGTTCTCCAATGTTAAAAACACTTCTTGAACCTGCACCGCGGTCACGGTCTACTGATAATTTAGAAAAGTTTTCTCCTCTTGTTGGCAGAAGATCTCAAGGTGATTCACCGTTAACTGCATCCCCATTAGCTCGACGGAATACAACCGACAATGCTCAAAATCATGAGAGAATTGTTGCAAAATCAGATAATAATAAAGATACCAGTAGCACTGCGTGTAATAATAGTGTCAATAATTCTGCTGACACGTCTAAACGTAGTACATTACCAATAATTGGTTCTGGTACAAGTTCACGCAGTTTACGGGATGCGGATGAGAACAATAAAATGTTACAACAAACGAATACTATTAACTCTTCAGATAGGGATGCAACAGCTGTTCCTAAGGATTATGAAAACAGGAAAAGTTTATCGAAGAAGTCTACGATAGAAACGGATAAGACTGCAAATGCACCTCCACCTTCACTTAAATTAAGATCAACAGGTTTTGATCTCCGTAGTCCGACGAACGGTAACAGTACGAAAAGTAATTCGGAAGCATCGAAATCTCCAGTATTAAAGTCATTAACCAAAGGAAGTAGTTCCATTATGGATGGAAAGAACAATGGTGCTCTTTCAAAAACTAAGCCCATTCCACCTGTAACAGCTCCAAAACCAAGACCTTGGAGTATGGCCACTGATAGAAAATCTGGTATGAAAAAAGAAATAGATTATTTGATAAACAAATCCTTAGCTTATGATAATATATCTTATTTATTTAATTTTTTAGGTGAATTTAATTTATTAAGCGATGGTTCTAGTCCAAATACTTCAGCAGGTAATACACCAGATTCTGGAGATGCTCTTGATGAATCAACAGATAGCGGCGTAAGTGGTCCAGCATCATTACCACCAACATTATCAGCAAGTAGTACTGCTAGTTCTTTAAGTAATACAAGCGTAGAAAAAAGATCAGTTAGGGAATTGGCAGCTAGTTTAAACAAAAATAAAACGGAAAGAAAAGAAAATGGTAAGTAAAAGTGTATCTTTCTGCTGCATGTTCAGTGTATATAGTAACATAATAAACATCACTTAATTCACGCATAATTTTTAATTAAGTGTCAATTCCTTGTTAATTCCAAGTATTATTGTCAAGATGCATGTTCAACCCTTAAATTAAGAAGCCTTGCTGTACATATTATTTTAGAGCATACCGCACCTGCAGCATGGAGGTCGGTGCTTCAACGTTCTATCAACCAACCAGATACCAAGGTACTTTTCGTAATGTCTGTTTTTTTATTTTATTTATTCAATTACTTTAATTTTTGAAAACAATGCAATAATTGTACACCTAAATCCTTGTGTAAGAGCTTGAAAAAGATTGTTTTGCGCTTGAAATCCATTAACATGAGTTTGATACTCTTTAATTTCTTTTAGTGCAGTTTAGTTTGTTTTTGGTATAACACATAAAAGTATTATCAAAAGAGTGTAATAACACTTTGAAATACAATTTTGTGTAAAATATAGTTCTACACGTGTAATTATTGTACACTTTCAGGTAACGGAAGTGCCGAAAACGGTTGAAGAGAATCGTAAAAGTTTTAAGCTTCGACGTACTTCTTTTTTACGTGATTCAAATTTCAACTACAATAACGACGTAGTTGACGTTTGATTGTGACTTAATCCAATAATAATTTACAAGTTAATGTCAATGACTAGATACTTACTAAGAGATCTTTTATCGAAGTATTTTATATTGAACACAAATAACATACAATGTGACACGTTTGTACTTGTGCCATACGAAGTCAAATACGGAAGCAAGTGCTAACACGATACAAGAGACAGGGTACTAAGGGTCTCTATAGAAAGTACCAACTTATTGTTAAGGTGGCATTAAAGATCTTATAGTTTTTTATAAAACTGCATTTTTAATGCTGTTTGTTTTAATTTAGGAGTAAGTATTTGTATTTAATATACTAAAATCATTTAATATTTTCATTGCAATAAGTTGAAAACACTTACTTCCATGAAAAACATTAAATGCTTCTACATTCCTCCAGAATCTTAGAGAAAGGTTGCTATCTATTTGATATTTTCGATGATATTATTTGAAGGAAGAACTATGTTATGTTTGTTTAGCAATTGAATATTTATATATTGTTTGTCTGTACATTTATACTAATAGTCTCTAATGTAGATCGTAAATCACATGATTTTAACTATTTTAAATAATATGACTGCTGATCTGTTACAAAAAGATAAGCATAATGTATTCGTATTGACATTAAACAATATTTGTCCGCCTTATTTAATCGAACTCGGGATGTCTTCCGAAATGAATTTATGTAATTTCTTCCTATTTACCTATTTTGATCGATTTTGTATGCAGTCATTTGTAACAGACCTGTGATCATTAAAAATATGCAATGTTTTATTCAGGCCAGATTAGTTATTGTTTGTCATTTTTTATATTTGTTTACATACAACTTTTATTAAATTATCGTATTCTTTATTTAATGTTTTCTCTTAAATACAATGGGAATTGATAAATGCACAAAGCAAATTCCAAGAATCATAAAATGTATGAAGTGTGCCATATAACATAAAATAAGGAATGCTTTGTTTTCAACGCAATAAAAACAGAGCTAAAACTGTTTTACATACAGAGTATAATATTGTCAATAACTATCGATTGATTCATAAACATTTAGTAACGAAATATATAAACATTATATAATGCATATATTCCGTATATGATACGCGCGAAAAGAATGAAACTAAACTATACTTTCAACCAAATTAATCAGGAGAAGGATGTTGCAGACTACTATTGTATCTCAAGAATTTCTTTGCAATATTTGTAACTTATATTTGCTATTTTATACCTTGTTAAAGATGTATTATAATTAAGAATAATTTACTAAAGTCTTTCTGTTATACACGTCTTTTCATGGGAAAGCAGCTTTTTTACGAACAATTTTTTTGTATGGTGTAAAGACATGTTGCAAAATATGAGTATAACACAATTAAACTTACATAAGTATATTAAAAGCTAGTTTTTGAATAGCAAAAGACCTATGTACATATACGTGTATAAAAAGTTACGCATAGGTAAATTAGTTATAATTACGATTCTTATAGACAAATAAATATTTGAACAACTATTTGGTATTGGGTTTGTACCAATAATCGTGATTAACGTAATATGTAAGTCTTTTTGCATACAGATATTTAGAAACGTACGTTTCATAATAATATTGCATGTTAAACTGAAAATATTCTTTTCCACATATAATTAAACAACTTGTGAAGCAAAATGTGATTGTTGTACTCTGACAAATCTGGACTATATTCAACGCTAATCTTTATACCTAAAATCGTGAATGTCATATAGGTTGAATATAAAATCGTATAATTACCTAACTAAAGACATTTCTTTATTAGACAACTATTTATTCTAAATCTTGCTAGATGCGAATTCAATTTACAAAATATTCATTAAATCATACGCTATATAAAATAAATTTAAAAGAGTTTTAAATAATGTAAACAAATCAGTACCGTAAAAGGTAGCTGATCATGATGTTACTTAATAATTGTATGTTCACTGACGAACTTGTAATTTAGTTATTTTCATGAGAATATAGTGTTTGTAAACATGTATGTACTTGTAAGTACTTTTACATAAGTGCTTACAATTAACAATTTTGTATACATATTATGTTGCAGGTGGTTTTTTTTAAGTATAAAGATACAGGTGAATTAATTGTATGTCTAACAAAAGAAACATTGCATTTTCTTTTGTAAGCGTAATATAAAAGTAAAAATTTAAATAACTGTGCCAAAAAATAGAACCATTTTATACATTTATAAAAATTTCAATTTTTAAAATATTTAATAAATATGACAGTTACTTTTGAAACAACTTTTGGAGAAACTCTTGAACTTTAAAGCATAGTTTTTCTTATACTAATTGTTATTTTGCATACCAAAAAAGACCACCTGTAGTAGACAATATTTTAGTGTGTAAATATACTAAATGCAATTAAAAGTATGTATGTGTTAATAGGTGAGTGATATAATATTTATACATATATATATGTATAACATTCTTCATTACATTCCTGTATTTACACTTATATATACATATGTTGTACCATTAAGCGCGTTTCAAAATCTGCTATTGATTTTGCTATATATCTATTATCATTCAATAAATGAAGATAAACTAATGTCAGTATTTGCAGATTTCGATACAGTGCTTATAATCATGCAATATAATTCACTAGTAAATAAAGACTCCTATTACATATGCAACATCGATTATTCTTCCTATTATATAAAACAATTTTACAGCAATTTTGTAAATTTTAACAATCACTAGAATTATCTTTTGAAAGATATAACTATTTGAATGATAATCTTATTGTTATTTTTATTTTGGTAAAGTTCCAAATGCTAACAATTTTTTAACATATTTTTAAGTTCAATGTATGGAATTAATGTAATAGAAAAATCAATTATTTTATAACGTTTTTGGAATATTAAACGTTAAACTATATTAAAATATATACAATATTTTGTTAAAATAAATATAAAAATATTCGAAAGGCATAAAATCCTGTAACATTAGTGCGCGTGCGTGAAAAATTGTATGAAATGTAGCACATTTCCATAATTCAAGAGATGGAAGTATAGCAGTGAAAGATAAGGTTTAAGGAAATAAAGTGTATGGAATTCGTTTTACCTAGGAAATGCTAATGAGTTTTATTATACATTTTCTATTATTAAGTTGAGAAGGTGTAGAAATGTCGCGTTCAAAATCTGAAAAGATCGGAAACGGTGGTAAATGCGAGCTAAGTGTATGGACACGTGCAATAACTGCGAACTCCGAATGGCCGGATAAAGTAAACATAACCATACTTTTAAATAATTAAATCCTCTATTTATCTTCATGATACAATTACAAGTGTCTTGTTCATTTTAGGAAGAATTTCTTGATGTTATATATTGGGCTAGACAAGCAATTGGTATTATAGTTGGTATAGGATGGGGCCTTATACCTTTAAAAGGTTTTATAGCTTTATTGCTGTAAGTTATTATGCATAGTTATATATCATAATGTAGAATTGTAAGCCTATAACTACGTATTTTAAATTTAGATTTTGATGTTTTAGATTTGTATTAGTTAATGCAGGTGTCACATACCTATATTTTAGCAACTTTCAACAAATTGACGAGGAAGAATTCGGTGGTGTATGGGAATTAACTAAGGAAGGTTTTATGACATCATTTGCTGGTTTCTTGGTAATTTAAACATTTTTACTGCTGTTTGTGTTAACCTTCACTTATTTTAATTTATAACTTCATAATAAAATTATTATGCGTAGGTCACTTGGATCATTATATATTCAGGGTTACATTTTGATTGACCATTTCCATAATTGTTCCAACGATGATTTGACTGATAAGAGCATTAATACATATAATATTTTTCAAGAATCAAGTGCTTCATGCATACATGCAATTTACCTCAAAACATTTTTGGTGGAGAACAATTACTTTTAATATAGATTGTACACACTTTGGATTTGCAGAGGATTTAATGGTCACATAATACAAATTGTAATTATTTACTTGCATAAATTGTTACATATAATTAAACATTACTACATAATAGGTGTTATCTATTAAAAGAATTTTTTTCTGCATAGAAACTTATACATTATAATCTAAAGAACATTTATTTGTTGTTAAAGTGAATGTTTTTAAGTGTTAATCATAAAGCATTTTTATTTGCAACTTAATCACTTTGCTAAGTATCATTGATATAAATAAGTGCTGTAAACTGTGCTATGGAAACATACGTGTTGCACATGCCAAATAAGATTATATACCTAAACAGATAATTCATATAAATAAACATTTTAAATAACTCTATTGCTCAATATTTGATCAGACTTAATATCAGACGTATTATTCATGAGGTTTTTGTACCCAATATAATTTTCACAATATAATATTTTATACTTAATACTTAATAGCCTCAATTCTTACCTTGACAGGTACAAGACTATTGTATAAAAAATAAAATTTAAATATCAATATAGGATTGTATACATTTCACTGGGAATTATTTATTTAATTATTTTTAAAGTAATATAATAAATATTAACGATTAAAACGAATGTTACAAGATGATCTAAATGATAAAACCAATATAAAACTTTTAAATTATAAATAACAGAATAATACCGCTCAATTTTCATATAAAAGGGTTTATTTAAGATATATTTAACGTGTATAAATTACTGAGAATTTGTTAATAAAATATGTTTAATATATTTATAAAAATGATATTACAATTAACCAATCATTAATCGTTTCCGTCCTCGTGATTGCACTTCCTTATATTTAGAAACAACTTCTTTACACTGATTTTTGTTTGTATAATGTTTCTGATAAGTATCAAATACCTTCGAAAATAAAAGGGGTATTTGCGGATGTGCGCTTAATAACGATCGTTCGAGGACGTACAAATCGACTGCTTTATCTTCTGCACTTGACTCTATGCGAGCTAATCCAAAATCTATCATAACGAAATTATTTGCAGCTACAACAAAAAAAAAAAATATAAAACATTAACTAAAACGATGTAAATTGTAATATTTTAACTGCATACCATCATATTTTTCAATATTAACATCTTCGTTAACATTTTTCAAAAGTACGTTCGAGGTAGTTAAATCCCCATGAATTATATTTTTCGAATGTAATTTAGCAATAAGTATTCCAAGTCCTTGTGCTATGAGATTTAATAAGTGATCAACACTTGCTATTTTTGAAAGGTTTTTATCAATAAAATCTTTCAACATTATTGCATTTTCTATATACTCCATGTAAATGCATCGCCGTTCTAAATTTGCTAAATAAATAGCCGGTGTTGCTACTCCTTAAAAAAAAGGTGAGTACAAATATATTCCATTAAATTAGCGCGAAATCATGGGTATTGCATATATTTTACCTGCGGCTTTAGCACGAATTATGGCACGACATTCGGCTTTTATTCGATCTTTCGTAAGGCGAGTATCTAAATCTGTATACCTATATTTTTTTTCAAACCTTTCTTTAATTAATGTTGGCTTCCCCAAATAAATACTTTTGTACACGCGTGCTTCGGCACCTTGCGCTACTAATACGAAATCTTTCATAGTGTTTAACATTTGAGCTGTAAATTTTAATATCTAGACTTAACATATGCATAATTTTTAAATTTTGATAAACTTTAACTAATTACGCTTCTGCTTTGATATACTTTTTTTCTGAATTAATACATAACAGCATTAAAAAAATAAATTTAATGTTAACAATTAAAAATCTATTGTCATACTGTTAATATTTTTACAAAATTTCATACGATTTCGAAAAACAAAATAAACGTTTGTCACCCTTGAAATGAAATAAAAATTGGGAATAATATTTAGCAATAATTTAATATGTGCAACAAGTTTGAATCAAAAAAGCGTCGATTAAATACCATGTTCGGTATCGGCGCTTGAATTTCAAGGTGCTATCAGTGAGGAAGAAAACATGGAATTATTCGCGCTAGCAAGGGCAAGATGAGGGCGAAACGCAAATCGATCGTTACCCGAGAACGTCCTGCGCGCTAATCGCTATCCCAGCGCTAGTATTCGCCTGTACTTTGTTCCTTTCGGATTGACAAGCTAATACTGTGTTTTTCGTCCTATTGTAATTACAGAAAATCGTTCTTTTATTCAACCGATTAAAATGAGGGACGAAGTGAAAATGGACGCGAATCGGCTAATCGCCGAAGTTTATAAGCGGCCAGCGCTTTGGAACCAAAGGCATATCTCTTATCACAATCGCGAAGTGACGAACCGCGTTTGGATGGAGATTGCATCGATATTCAAGTTGCCCAGTATGTGCATTCATGAAATCGTTTCTCACGTATATGTTTCGCGCGCGCATTCTTGCAATTCGTTCTAACTAGCAAAAAGTCTTTCATCTTGGTTCTATAATCGCCTTATGTGTGAACTCTTATCAACATTAACTAAATTAAAAAATAAAATGATTACTATTAAATGACACGTTTTTATATTTTGGGATAATTGTTTATGCGCTACTCATTATATTCCTAATCAGTAATTTAAATTTTATAAATTTTAAATTTTATAAAATACATAAAGGTTTCTCTTATAATATATAAAAACGAATACTTCATAGTCTAATTATTTCAATAATTACCCAACAAGTATGAATATACAAATTTTCAAAGTGTATAAATTAAAAATTATTTCTACTGGTATAGTACTTTGTAATGTACTCGCTTGTACGAATAGCGCCCTAGTTAACCTCACTTTTTGATCATTTGACAAAATGGAATGCATTGTATCTTAAAAGAATTTACACAGTATCTTTAATATAACAAAGTTACGCTCACACAAAATGTTACTTAATGAGTTTGTGATAACTTACAACTTGTTGTTATTTATAGTATAACAGCTCGAGAAGATTTAAATTGCAAGTATAAGCCCGTTAGATAAAGGCGCATGCGCGCAAGCACAGTCAATAAATTTCGATTGCCGTATTAATGAATTACTTCCGTCATTTGTGATGTTATTTGAATTTTATAAAAGCCATTCATCACACTAATATACTTTTTAATGTACAAAAAGGAGCATACAATCTAATTATTCAGTTACATAAGTAAATAAAATTTAAAATTCAATGTTTACAAATTTTTCAGAGCCGGTATTAAAAGCAAAGTGGAAAGGTTTGCGAGATACTTTTCGTGCAGAATTAAAAAAGGACCAAGTTTATCGCAAAAGTAAATTTCATCGAAATAGGCCGGTATGGATACATTTCAAAAGTTTGCAGTTTTTAAAAGAACAAATGTTACCCCGTCCACCAATTTGGGAACGAAGTAATTCTTGTCAAGACGATGATCGAGTACCTAGCGAAGGGGAGGGCGACGCAGCGCTGATGCAGAATGGTTCGTCGGTAACAAATAGAAATGTGGAGGATCGAAATTCGATTGCAAATCATCTACTGTCGATAAATAACGACAATGGATTAAAGATCGACACTGTTAATCATATAGATGTAAAGCAAGAACCGGAGGAGAGCTTCGACAATCTCGAGTTCCAAAGTGTTTCCGACAATCTCACCGAAAACGAGATGATGCTACAGAATATTTCTCCGGAACAGGTGCTCATGGGTGACAATGACACTAACATTGCTATCCCGGTAGATCCTTTAGAAGGCAACCGTTTCGACGATAATTATTATTTCCTTATGAGTCTCTTACCCCATATAAGAACTTTGCCTGCCGACAGAAGAATGTTACTTAGAATGCAAATGCAAGAATTGGTTTACAAAGAAGTTTATAAGAAAAATTCGGATGGCGTTACCACATCATAAAGTTACATTAAAAATGAATATTTTTAACAGAAACATAAATCCTTGCTTTGCCAGAACCTACTAAATTGGTCAGAATACCATTTTACAACACATTACAAACTAAGTTTCTTTTCATAGAAATTAACTAAGCAGATTATTAAATTAAAAAATATGAAAGAGGGTATTAGCCTTGTTTAAGCCAACATCTTAATAAGTCAATACTCCGTAGGTTGAGAGATACTGGTGCTTTCTCGTACCTGCGGGTACGACCGTGATGTTAGTGGGTGTGTATAGGTGTAGTAAACGTATTCGTGTATTCATGACATTCCTGTTTCGTTGCGCATGCGTACCTGGCATGGCTCCTCTCGGCTGATCGTTTCGTTCGTTTTCGCGTTACGATTCGGTTATGCTTTCGTTTAGTTCGTTCGCGATTCTCATAAGACGTTCGTGTCTATACATTTGTCGCCTCGAAATCCGATGCTGTTGATTTAATTGTTGTGTTTTCGCGGGCGAACCTGTTTGCATCAGGGATACTTACTGTGGCGGTTTTTTGTGTGCGTCTACTACCTGACCGTTACTTAGTGTATACAGGTGTTTACTTTAGGTGACAGCTAGAAAGGTGCATTTGCATCGGATTCTTTATTCTTTTATGTTTTCTACGTTCCGCATTCAAACGTCCGTAATTAACTCCTTCACTCGATTGCGACCGATTATTCGAAGCAGAGGATACTTCGTTTCATACATCAGTGAACATAATTTTCCTGCATTTCTTTGGGATTACAGTTCAGTTCAAGGTGAGTCAACGTACGAGCAGCAATGCAAAGAACGTCCTGTTCTTTCTTTTTAAATTTCTCAACCCTTAAAGATTACTTAAATAACTTAACGTTAACTAATTACTTATGAATCAAACAAATCCGCTTATTGTTTCAATGATTTGAATGAAATTAAATTTAACGTATATCAATTTTGTTTGTAAATACCGAAACTTGTTTCATTTAATTAATAAACATGTAGCACATAGGTATGTCCGTGATAATATATTTAATGGGCAAGATGTGATATTTATGTTTCCATTAAATAACATGAATGATATTTTTAATAACGAGTTTTCGTATGCGTACAACGCGTAGCATTGAATAGTTGTTACAATCCAACTGTCGTAAAGAATTAATTGCAAAACGTTGAATGTTCACGATGACCATTATGAGAGAAATATGTATTTCCAAATTAAAAGAGCTTGTAAAATCGCATTACTTTCGTCGGACCCTGAATAATGATTAACCTAACGATACTCCCGTGTCATCATAATTAAGGTTAGAGGTATTATACGCTGTTCAGCGTTAAATATATTCGTCTACACTTTCGAGCTTGCTCTAAATAGCGTACTGGAATCTCCCGGCGATTCGAAACACATCTACACATTCCGTTCCGAGTGACAAGTACCTGGAAACCGAGACGCCAGTTATCCCGTGGATAATTCTCGTAACTAGTCGTAATAATGCTAATAAAGATCTTTGTATTCAAACTAACACACCGCGTATTCATTTACGTACGAAAATAAATAAAAGATAAGAGAACTATCTTAGAAAGTTTCGTGTAAATTAAAAAATACACTTGGATGCGCGTATTAATATGCAGTTGTAATTGAAAGTATTGTGAGACATCAAATACAAGTGATACAATTATTTAATTATTATCTAATTATTTTAGGAACGAATAATTACAAAAGATTAAGAATATTTAAATGATCAAAAAAACATTTAGTTATAGCACGTGTGTCTGATAAAACTTCCTTACAAACATAACAGACTGAAAAGTATCAAATTAGTACAAAACATCTGTAAAATGATCCGAAATCAATAAAATTTGGGTATAATGTTATTTGTGTCATTTTATATAAGGTAATTATATTTTCTTTTTATAGTATTCTAAAAACTACGTGTGAATCATTTCTTTATTTTTATCTATTTTCGTATACGATTTTTTAAAACTTTTAAACAAAACAGAACATTATTATAAAAGATGTATTTTGTATTAAAAACGAAGTTACAAGATGCGTCGATATTCGAGTTACGTGGTTTTTGCTGAAAGGGCATAACAACACATGTTGCAACAGGTACTCCAAAATTAGTGTATAATTTAGTGGGAGGATGTATTTAGAGGGAAAAGTTTCTGGCCAATTCAAACGGCGATATTCGATAATAACGCAATTATTAAAGTGTGCTTTTACCGATTGATGCTCCCTTTCATGATTATCTAGTTGAGTATCTTAATTAGTATGGCTTCGCTCTCTCTATATCCGTTCAACACGGATATGAAAATCGATCGAATTAATAACATATGATTGAGTTCAAGATAAACCGTACTATAGATGACCCATGATTAACTCTTTTAATACCTTCTCTATGTATTATGAATTTGAATTATATCCATCTATTCATATTGTATACATATGTTAATTTGTTCGCTCTTTTTAATTTTTTTTTGGTAGCATATTTTAAATTGCATTTTGACATGCAATAAAATTTAACTGGTAATTAACTTAAAATTATTCTTGATTTTTTAGTGCAAAATTATTGATCGTCATCGGCTTTTGTTTAAAATCCTTCAAAAACATGATTCACTGCGAGCCGTATGGTCATATCTCTTTCTACTGTCCTCAATCAATCATTCACCTATGTACTCAATGTATACACATTGTCACAACTGTGTCTGACATACATTTCTTTTATGAGCTATTGAACAGTAAATGTTGATAGTTAGCCTAAATAATTGTTTCCATTTGAAAAAAGATAAAAGCAGATATTTCTTGACATTGAGCAATACGTTAACAAAGTAATCCTTCAATATTTCTCATATCATTGAAGTCTGACTCAGTGTAGCATGACTGCTGTGCTTGGTTCTCACGCTTTTCTCGGACTCTAAACCTGTCTAACGTTGCATATTCATTAAATGGCATTCACATATGTATATTGTAAATGCATTTGCCCGGTAAAGTACAGGAGGTTTTCTTGCAAAAACTCTATCTTTCTCTACTGGAGCCGTTAGTTCGTCGTTCAAGAATGTTAAAAGGGATAAAACAGAGGGAGATCATATTACATTCCACCTCATCTTTCTTTTTTATTTGTCTTCTTACTCTCTTCCCGTTTTTGACCGTCTGACTCATTAGAACGTTTTTCAGTAACAACCGGTTCTGCCGGTGAGACCGTCAGTGATCGAAGGAGCTCGGGCATCCCTCGGTTTTTCTTGGTCATCGAGCTTCGGCTCCAATCTGGCCGATAACGAAGGATGGTAAGCTTCCGTTTGCCTGGCGTAAATGTCTCACCCGCTAACAGCGTGGCTACATCGCGTGTCGTCGTGTCCGACAGTGACGTAGCTCGTGATGGTGACGCCATCTTACCGAGCACCCGCCAATCATATCGCGTCGAGGCCGAGGGTGGTCGTGTCGTAAACGGAGCTCCTGGTACCGTCGAATGGAGTCAAAGTGGTCCGCCCTCGCTTTCTATGTCGGTCGATCTGCATAATCTGGTCAACCCGAATCTCCAAGACTCTGGGCATTATTCTGCCAGTCCCGAACACGTCGATGCTGCCGTGTCACCTTGTAACGTCAAGTCCGCAAAGAGCCACGACGAAGAGGAGAGTTACGAAGCGTTCGGATCTGTTGAGGGTGACGCCGATGACGGGGTGGAATCACCGGGTGGTAGCAGTTCTGCACCCTCACCCACCGGCACCAATTCTCTCAAGTAAGTTCATTGCCTTCTCTCTTTCTATATATATACCACCTGTATATTGATCCTTTCTCGCGTAACTGTATCGATAGTTTGTATTTAAAGAGAAAAGGATAAGCCCGCGAAATTTTCAAATTGAACAGCTTTCAGTTTGCGATGTAATCTGTAGAGGGAGCTTTGATCAATGATCATTAAGCACAAGTGTGAATTAGTACAATAATTGCGTTTCTAATGACAGGTGTTTGTTCTATTATATATTTATTATTATATAATATAGTGCATTATATCGTAAATCAAGTTTAAATGAATTCACGTTATTATCTTTTTAATAATTTGGGATAAGTTTTGGAGATATTGTTAAGTTTGATTCATAACGTTTGAAACTATCGAACCGCGTCGACGTTCTTTTGTTTCTTGACATGGATTATTCAGATATACTTTATACACGTACGTAGTACTACGTGTCTTGGAATACGTAATAAATTGGTAAAAATAAAAATATATAGTTCCATTTAAGAAGTTTGCATTATCACTGAAATCTGCGTAAATAGCAATATAAGAAAGACTGAAGTATTCTATTAATTTTTACCACCAAGTCACTTAACTTCCGTATGAAAAACTTGTGCGTATTTTCAATAACTAAAAATGTAATAACGTGCATACCCTTAAATACAGATACCGTAAATATAACACCTTATTTATTACTGAAATGTCTTGGATATTGTCTTAATATTTTTTAAAATAAAAGTTTATCTGTATACAAAATTGGTATAATTAATTTCAATATGTTACATGTGTTTCTCAGTTGTTGGAATGTTCCATTGGTTTTAGCGTTCGCGTCGTGTTCGTGTTGCGAAACCGTGTGTACATATCACACTGTATTTTACACATCAAGATTTATTAATACAAGTTTTCTCACAATTTCATATGAATATCATTCGAACAGATCTATTCCCACGATTAAAATAATGCTTTGCTAGGTTGTTTTAATGTGTAGAAAAAAACTTTCACGCGAAAAGAGAAAATAAAACCAAGCATCCTATTATCTTCCGCACTTTCCGGAATTAATATAATCTCTTGCGTTTTCTTGCAAATTGCACTGCTTCCTAGTGCACGCGATCTTCGGATTTTCAGCGCGTTTATGTATCTTATAACTATACATATTTAAAGACACTCATACTTGCTAACTGTTGTTTTGTATTATCATATTCATGTTTCGCAATTGTTAAAGCTGAAACATAGGAACTGGCATGTATTGCAGGCCTACTTTGATCCCTTAATTATTAATTATACCTGAAATTTTCGTGTCTTATCGCGGCAACGTGATACATTGAAATAATTTGAAGATAAAATATATATGTTATTGTAAATATATTTGTCAACCGAGATGATATTTGTAATATCGCGTATGTGTTAGTTAAATAAATTAATGAGATACAATTTATTCTATATAGTATTCATGTTTCTTTGTTCTGTTTTAATTAGAAACCCAAGAAGTCCCAATTCAACCATAGGAAGGCATTCTTGGCTACGAACGTCACTTAGGCGAACACCTCCTTGGTAAGTTCTAGTTTTTCCTTTTTTTTAAATTCTAAACGTGTTAATCTTTCTATACTTTATGTATTTCGTATTTTGCTAACTTGCATTATTGCGGAAAATTTTTCATTTAGTAAAGTCGTTCGAACAAGTTCAAATTTAATTTATTTTAGTTACTCAAAACATTAATATAATATTTCTATAAAATTTGAGTGCTTCTGTTTGATTTAAATTATTTGAATAATTCAAGTTTTTCGAGTTGCTTTATGTATATCCAGATTTTTCTTAATATTTCTAAACATTCGAACTTTCAAATTTAAATAGTATAGTAGAATTTTTGAAGTTTTAAAGTATTTAAAATTTTATATTTTAGTTCTTAGATATTCGAACTGTTTATCGCCACTTCAAATGCTTAAGTATTTGAATGTAGGTATGTGTCTCTGTGTATTTTTTACTTTTTCATTGACTTGTTGTATTGGGTTGTAACATAAATTCGGCCCGTTTTGTTGTGCGTTTTTTCAAATTACAAAAATTCTACAAGAAAGGAATTCTTTAACTACCAGAAAAGTAGAAGAAAATTGGTAAACAAAATGACTTGTGCACAATTAAGTAAACTTATTTCTGAATATGCAAATAAATCATGTTAAAAGGTCTAATCAGACGGAATGAATATATGTTACAACCTAATATTTTTCAATCTTCCAATCTTTAAACCTTCAATTCTTCGATATTCGAAATTCCAAACTTGCGCCTCTAGATATTAAGGACTTCAGTTACCTAGATGAAATACATAATGTTTAACTACACTCGGAAGAGAGCTCCTTGAATGTGGCACGAACGTTATGCGGCATGCAAAAACGAAGTTTACGCATCGCCGGTACTATAATGGTCGAGTGTTAGATTTAATTCACTAGGGGAGAATTTTCTCCGATCCGAGAGACAGGGAACAATGACGAGGTTGGCGTGCGAAAAAATTGCTCCTGTGAAACCGTCTGATAAATTACGGCCGTCTGATCGTGTTAATAGACCGAGGCAGATAAGAAACTCGTTTAATTCTTGAAGAAAGGTATCCTGAGTTATCTACAAGAAACTCGTTAAATTTCTTCAGGAACATATCTATAACGATCTGTAAGACCTGGAGGAAGTCGTTACCACTAGTATATGGGAGGAACAATATTAGATAGCGCACACAATGCTTTTCCATTCTGGTATCAATGATTGCGTCACAAGAATTTTACCCGTTAATATTTACTTCACAAAGACAATTAGTACAGCGATGTAGTAATAGAACCTCCCGTGTCCGAACTAATAGGGGGATATAAGTGCTTGAATAGTAAAACGTTCAGATGTAGGAAATTCTACAGTATTAGGTAGCTTAATATGAATAGTCGGATTTCGGATCATTCGCAAGTTAATCCCGGATTGATTAAATGTTGGAAAGTTTGAAATTTGGTTATACTTTGAATTTTGGTAACTTATTTTGTGGACAGTTTAAGGATTTACATCAATACAAACACGATCATCTGTCATAAGCGTCTTCAAAAAACATATTGTCACATTAAGTTACTCATGCACAAGATACTCGTAGCTATTCGAAGTAAGATTTTCTTGAGTTTATTTTAGACATAATGAATGTGGTCATCGTATCTACCAAAAGACGTAACAAACAAATATCAAGAAGACTTAGCATTATAGCGTTTTTTTAAAGCTAAAAGCTCCTAATTTAAAATTAATTATTTCTGCCAACTCGAAAAAATAATTTCAACGTAAAACTCGAGACATCGGTATAATAGTTTGTCTGGTGTTAATTTTTGTATAAAGAGATGTTTTGCCTTCTAAAAACAGCATTCACAGGTAGTTTATTGTAAAAAAGATATTTGTAATTTGTTATTTAGCCTGGCGCATAGTACCATTTTTTTCGAACCTAAAAAGAAACATTTAGAGGGTACATTTCAAATGCCCCAAAAATTTAAAAAATGTAGAAATTCGAAAATCGATTGTGCGAAATTTTTAAACCAAACATTTTTCGAATTCTTGTGGTATTAGCATTTTACCAGTCAGTATTTTTCCTGAATATAATTAGTTAGTCGATGTACAGTAGCTTCAAACGTTTCCGGTCAAACTAAGTAAAATAAAATTCTTTTTATAAACACTTTAGTACAGTTATATTTTATAATCTATATGACAATATATTTGTACAATGAGCCTTTATGCTTAAGTCCTCTTAAATATATTAACCCTTTAGGGACAATGCTATTTTTCGATGCATCTCATTCTGTATGGCATTACATACATTATCATGATCTCAATCTCTTAATTTCACACAATCAATGTTAAAACGCTTCCGAACTAAGATTTGACACAAAATTGAGTTACATAAGAGTCCATAAAATGGATTCATACAATAACTTCAAACGTGAAAAATGATACCAATTGAAGAAGAAATGATCTCGTCTTTGAAGGGATAATATAATAAAGTTACACTTCAGTCAGAAATATTTGGCAGCTACTGTAGCTACGAGTAACTGTATCATGTTTGCATTTGTTTGTTGCTGAATACCGATGACTTGTTATAAATAAACAAGTTAATGGCATTTTTCGCATTGTATGTATATTATAGATGGTTTCGGCTGATTGAAGTTAATTGTTGGATGAAACGAAGAGAAAAAAAAAGAAAGCACCTTAAATGAAATTCTTTGTTCGAACGGCTATTGTTGAGTATTACAGTTGAGAAGGTATAAATGAATAATATACGTGAGTGATTGCAATTTAAATTGCAGATTGTACGCTTGTCGGAGATATTATAATCAATGTAAAAGAATTATCAGTTCTTCTGAAGAATGGAACCACTTGGTTTATCGATTCTCTTTTACGATTATAGTCTTAGCAAATACATATAGTGTTTTGTTGGCTTCGTTTACTACTTGCTAACGATTTCGGCCTTCATCTATTTTCTCGGACTATTTGGTTCATTTATAGAAATCGTAATTTGGCTCGTCGATTTATAGATATTTACTCCGTTGAGAAACGGCTAGGTACGTGTTTGTTCGAAGTCTGTTTTATAAGGTTCATGATTTCAATTACATATGTACATTACTTGGACGAGAGCATTGTAAAGTATCCGTAAAAGCAGGTGTAAATATTAAACGATAGAGTAATTCAGAGCCACGTAAAGTTTATTAATAGCGTTATAACAGTTATGCAGTGAAAAGTTCTATTACGTAAGAAAAGAATATATTAGCATATATTTCACGGTCACGTTAATTTTTTTCCAGTTCTGGAAGGAAGAGACTTAGTTCCAATGCTTTAGCAAGGTAAGAACGAGTTATTAATTATTGCGTGTTTTATAACCATGATAACTGTTTAACACGTTCGCCTCTGCTGATGCACTCTTTGTACTTTTATTTTTTTTCAAGTATTCTTGTTGTTGCAATCAAATGATTTAAAGAAGGATATTGTACAGCAGAGCGTACAGTTACAGATTACTAAAATTCTGGAACGTAAACTCGTATTTTATTGACAGCGAATGTGTTAAAATAGTTTACGTAAGTTGTTTCTGTTCAGTGATAAAACGGTTGCAACTGATAATGAAACATTTGCATGTATCGACGAAAATATCAGGTTGACCAGCAAGTTTATGTCGTTTTTATTCTAAGGGCTTTTTGAAATATAAAAAATATGTATCATAAAGCTATCAGTCTTCTTTATTTTAGTATGTTTAGGACTTTCCGATTAGCCTTTTCATTTTTTTATTTCATAATTAAGTATAGAAAGTGTTAAGTAGATAAACACAAACATTTTCGATATCTTCTATTAATCGAATTTAATAAAAATTGTACCGTATCTCAAATTGTTAGAACTGTGTGCACCCATTTCTGAAAAAGCCTCTATTGTGAAGAAAACAGCTTGACGGTAGTTTACCAGAGTAATATTTCTCAGTTTGTTATTCCTGACGATGACCAATTCGAAGCGGAAAGGAAAACAGAATCTTGTTGAAGGTTGAAATGGGACCGCAAGAATTCAATTATTTAGTATAGCTATTTTGGAATTTGTTAAGTGCGAAAAATAAATGCAAATAGTTGGGAAAAATATTTTATTCCGCGTGTTCTTGAAATTTGGTGAGTTGACGTCATGAGATAACAATAGCAACGATGTAACTCACGATCAGCAGCGAAAAATTTACATTTCATAGAAACAACTTTAAGGTGTCCTTATTCAACCGACAATTTTTAAGTCGATCCTTTCACGAAACGCAAAACGACGGACTTTCTAAAGCGTGGGCACTGCCTCCTGCACACGCACTTCCACATCCCGTTTCCTTTTATGTTTCCACCCAATCTTCCCAATATATTTTACCTCGTTTTCTATATTTATCCTCTTACGGCATTTTACTGTAGTTTTCTATCTTTTATTTTTAATATATATAACTATTCTTCTATTTTGAGATTGCTGTTAATTTTACCAAATTAAATAGTAGAAGCTTAAATACGTTGTATGAATTTGAATTTTATCTTAAAAATTGAATTCTTTGAATTTCCAAATGGAATTAAATGCAGCCGAATACATGAGCATTTTAAGTGAAACTAGTATTGTATCTTTTTCAAAAATTAAATAAAAAATTTGATTTACTCCAATGATGATCAAAGCCTGGTTATTATTTTATAGTCAACTTTATCGAAGCGGCAGTTTCAATAGCTCTGGTAGAGGTTCCAACTGTGATCCTGCGGACGATATGTACAGCGATGTTTCCCTCGAAGATGACGTCATTGATCTCAATCATAGAGTGAGTACTATCGTCAATTAGCTATTAATGTAAATTAAATTCAATATTCTATTAACACGTTCAATCTGGGAAAATTGTCTAAATTGTAGAGATACGTGCTACATAAACCGACATTTTTTTAATCTTATAGAACTTCTAAATTTTTTACCTTTTTTAAGGAAAGTAAGAATTAATAATATCAAGTTCGTGTAGCAATATGAGATATTATTATTTTACAAAAAAATAAGTTGTAAATCTTAATATATTCAATTAATTCTACAATCGCATTTCACTCTCTAAGTCTATACAATCATTATTAACTCACAGCTGATATAGGAAATACTATGTTTTTTGGAATTTGTGAATCGCAAAGGCTTGTACTACATTAATTTGTTATTGGAAAAAGGTTAAATGAGTAATAATAGATGTCTCAAACATCAATCGTCAATTTGAAATATTAATTTGATTATATAAATTAGTACAAAGTGGAAAATATACCATAAAATATTTTTAGTAGCACAATTTAGGCAATTTTCCCTTATTATTACATTTTTTTGTATCACTGTTACATTATTTTAAGTATCTGAAGTTTCCCAACCAGCGCCCATGTCCATTTCAAAATTTCTTTACCATACCGTGTCAAAATTTATGCATGAAAAATGACATTTAACCTCACGCTTATACTTAATCCAACACAAAATGATCACTCTTACGTAAAATAAGAGTAAAAGTTTGAGTGAAAGAGTAAGGTTTATTACAAGAATAAAATATATTACTAGAGTAAAATTTCACCAGATCTGCAACAATCATACATCAAGCTCAATGTCTGGTGAGAGAAAAAAGAGAAAACGTTATAAATCGTTAGGTTCTTAGATGTGTGCTAATACGCCTTGTCGGCCACCACCGCGATCAAGATCCCCCACGGAAAATCCCACGGATGATGTTAGGTTCCACCAGCAACATCCTCACCAACATCCTCCACCCTATATTTATTACCCACCACCATATCCGCATTTGAATCCCTATGGTCCTTATCATTATTATCCGGGAGGATATTATTCACCGCCTTATTGTAACGACGTAGCTCAAGAATCAAAAGGTTCCTCCTCTTGGCTCAGCATCTTATTGCTGATTTTTCTGTTCTTGTGCGTCATTAGCATTGTTTTCTATCGATCCCTGTCTCGCGATACTCGCCGAAGATTAAATGCTAGGCTGCCCACCTTGATGCAACCAACACAGGTAAATCTGGTTTCCTTTTGTTGCGTAATTGACAATTATTGTTATTTACATTATTCCTCCGAAGTATCACGTTCTATTTTAAAGGCATAAAGATCTACTAGTCATGGTTCGTTGCAATATTAAATACCAAGTGTTGGAAGAAGATAGGTGGAGGTTTCACAAGCATTTTGGATTAAGGAGTCTTTCTACTTTAGTGATTCGAAATAAAAGCGAACTTTGGGATTTTTTTTTTAGGAAACTATGAATTAGGTTTAGCACAAATTTTACATATACTTACGTCTATCGTTTAACAATATTTCACAATTTTTGTAGCAAGAAAATCGATGTACGGTGGCGACCATCAATATACTAAATTTAATAAAAGCAAATATAAAAAATAATATAATTTAATGGTTACAGTTTATTAATCTATAAGAAATCAATTTTCAAATGATACATTACAAAAACAAATAGAGACATAATGTAGAATGGTATAGTCAATTGAATTGATGAATAAATATATCCCTATTTGTGAGTTCGCCACTGTATAATAGCAGGTAAACAATCATGATGAGAAAAATATGCTTTAGGCATTATTACTTCTCGAGAAATAGTCTAACAGCGCCGAAGGAAGTAGAATTATAATCAATATGAATTTCTCTGCAACAGTGAATCGGCTTTTATGAAAAAGGAGCCAAAATTGATAAAATGATGCCATTTTAAAAAGTTACATTTTAAACACATTTTATTACTTTGTTAGATATAATAAAAATGTTTATTTTTAAATTGTTTAATTTAAATTAGGGTCAATATCTCGAAAAAGTATCTTTTATAATAATATCAAAAAGCAAAGTCAATTAGTTTAATATTTTTTAAAATTTCATGCACATCAAGTTGAAAAATGTAGTTCAGAGAAAAAATGCACTTTGAGTTAAAAAGATCGACTTTTAGCTTATACATTAGCGTATCCAGAGCCTTATAAGTTCGTAAATTTTAGGAAATTTTTAATAAAATTCTACAAACATATTCTACAGTTTTCACACTCATAGAAAAAATTCGATTTTTCTGATGGTCTAAAATAAAAAGACTCCTTAATGTGAATCAGTGAATAAGTGGTGGGGTGAATAAAGGTTCCGGTATTGCGAGTGACTAATTTGCTTCTATTTCCGACAACTTTATTTTGAAAAAAATGTAAGGTTAGAGAAGCAATGGAACGCGCGAGTGTTCATGGTTCTAAGTTTGTAATATTATTGTTTGAACGATTCGGTACAATAACCATATAGCTCCATTCTTTAAAATTCTACGGTATACGCAAATCATAAAATATATTATAGGTACCTATTATATTTAGTTGTATTAATACTTTATTTACTGGAAACCTAGGTTTTTTAAAGCCAATTCTTATCGATTAGGAACCTATTAATCGACTTTTTTTGCCAACGTTTATTATATTTTTCTATTTGGAAAAGCTATTATATTTAATATGCTAAGCAAATATAAGTCTAGAACCAGTCTCAATATTAGAATTATAAATGATAATAAAACTAAAGTGCCGTATAGTGAGAGAGATTAGAATAATATAGTCAGCACCCACAAAAATTTTATTTTTAAAATTATAGAGCTTTAAAAATAAACGTATAAGTTTCTACGTGACAGCCAAGTGAGCTGTCGATAAAGTGTTAATATTTAGTTATTGGTACTGGCTATTTCTGATATCTTGTATGAAATAATAGCACGCTTGGAATCGATTGGAACGTTGATTTTCGTCAAAAATAGAGCTGATCAGTTTTTGCACCGAACCTTACAATTAAAAATAGATATTAGCTGCTCCACTGCGATATTGAAACCGAGATTCACTATTACTTTCACAAGATTGATCTTTCGATTTACGTTACCTGCTTTAAACAATTTTTGAACTTTCTTCTTTTTGATTATTTCAACATTAAAATAATTAAAATGTTAAAAATTAAAATAAGAATCCAAGTAAACAATAAATGTAACCATTTTCAATAAACTTTAGATAGATCTAATTTAACAGACGGAACGCGTTTTAGATTAATAATAAATAGAGAGCACAAACGTTTCTCATATCCAGGATTATAATCGTGGGGACAGAGTCCTTTAAAAAAAAGTGATTTCCCGAACGGGCAGCCCCTAAAAACGATGATCTTTCTAAACCTGTAGACCGCAAAGAGGAAAAGAGATGCGAAACAGAATTACCCTGCCGAATTTATACTGTATTCTGACGTAGCTGAATCGTTCGATAGAGATTACAATATTTTCTGTGAGGGATGCGAAGAAAGTAATTGCCAATCAAATAACTCATCTACGAAACGTGGAAATTACTCCATCTGCGAACGGGACGAGAATAGAAACGGAGCTATTATAGATTACCCAACAGATGACAAAATCAATGTTGCTACAGATATATCTGGCACTTTTATGAACAATGTTACTCCTTATTGAATGAAAATCAAATCCATAAAATGTAATAAAGATACTAAAGGTTTAAGAAAGACTAAACAACTAGAATTTAATTACAAATTAAATTATTAGAATTAAATAGAAGAAAAATGAAAAAAGCCAGTCAGGTTTTAATTAAGGATCAAGAAAACACTATTCTTATATGTTTCCTTTATACTTCTCTGTTTGCGGATTCACGGTATCGTAAATTTCAAAACAAGAAGCTAATTATTGTGGTAGCTCGAGGAAGAAATTGAACGATTACGAGTACAGAATGAATTGCGTAAGAACAAGGTAACGCATTTCATTAAGACGTAACGTTTTATTTAAAGTAGATTCGGTTGCATGTTTTATCGTGCATTGAATTGCGAAGTTGTTCATACAATAATATATTTATTACAGGCTTAAAGGTGCTTATTAATGAAGATGAATAGGATTTTCATGTTAAAAAAATTTAATCAGAGTAAGAAACTAGTAAAGTTCGTTGGATAAAATGGAATTTTAAGTTTTATTGTCCATGTGTACTTACTAACAACAAATATTTATTATGATATTGTACACATTTTGAAGTGAAAATGATTTTAGATGATAATTTTATTAATTTAATGAGTTTACTAAATTTTTATATGACGATTTTTAAGAAATTTCATTACAAAAATAAAGCATTTATACTTACAAGTAGGATGTAATAATAAAAGGATTTTCGTATTGTGTAATGTATTTTTAGTATATGAAATTGTGTAGCTTTGTTAATTCAGCTGTGTATTGTTTTTGCGTCATATTTTCTATCAATATTGAATGCAAAATTATATTGCATATATATATTACGGATCGGCAAAATCGTAGTTTAGTTTTCATTTACAATTTTCTATATGAGAATATAATACAATATAATACTATGTACTTTTATGTGCTGCGTTAAATAATACTTACGCGATCTATAACTGCTGCTAAAGGGAAGAAATGAAAATAGTTTTCGCGGCCTGATGGTAAATTAGAGAAATTAGGAATAAATCAGTATAAATGAGGTAGTTAAGGGAGAGAGTAATAACAAACTATAACATAAGGATAATATTAAAATATTTGGCATATTTAATTTAATAACCCTTGCTTGTATAAAAAAAATGTTTAATCGTTTAATAAAACAATACAGATAGATAATTAAATTAACTTCATGGAAATCGTGAAAGTAAAAATTGCAGTATTTTATAAATTAAATATATACATATAAAATTTACTAAAATAATGATACTAGGTACGTAAATTATTTCGATGCTTTTAAATATGTATTTTTAGAAAACATTTTAAATTAAAATGTGTTTAGATATGATATCTTTAAAGTTATAGAAGATAATGAAGACTTTTTTTTTAATGATGTAATTTAAATTATGCAGTCCATAGATAAAATTTAAATTTTGTTTAAAAAAGTACTGAATTAATTTGCTTATCTAGTAAAATGCGATGTATTTCTTTCATTAAACAAATGCAAACGAATCAAAAATACGATCGATATGTGAGATGATAAAATTAATCAGTCTTCATAGAATCTTTACCAAATAATATTGTTCTCGTGTTCATAAATGAAAACGAAAAATCAAAATCGATAAGTTTTATGGAAATCGTGTGTTTAAAATATTAAAGGATGACATGCACTAAATTACAGTCAGGTGGATTTATAGGATGGAGAGGTTGGCCTTTTCTTAATTTTTTTATTATCCTCGTTGTGATCGGTTATCTCGGATGCCATGTTTATAAGAGATTGACTTCCGGTTCAGCCCCAAGTGAATAATTCTAAAGGAAGGATTATGTAAAGTATTTTACTCACGAAGTCTTAAGTATTTACACCGCGCGGTGCATATTTTATTTTGTACTGGGTGAGTGCTAAAGTTTTAATGAATATTTCTATAAACGTATAAACTATGTTAGTTTACCAAAATTAATTTATTTAATTAATTAAACGATCATTGTAGTCTTCTTATATGCTTATATCAGTGTTTCCCAACGTGGGGCCCACACCCCACAGGGGGGCAATTTGATCAGAGTTTAAGTTAACCGTATGGCGACTCTCTGTAATAATACTCATATATAGTAATAATTCTCATAACTAAATTGGAACCTAACATAAAATCTATTTGCAAAAAGCATCAAGCGCAAGGATCTCACTTTTAAAAACGAAATACATAGTAATAATTAAAATAATATAAAAAAATCTTTCATTAAAATTATTTGTACTTGAATTTCAGTTCTCCATTATATGTTTTGAAAATTTACTTACTGTGTTTCCTCAACAATTCCCTAGTGATTTCTTCTTAAACCTATCATTTAAGTTTCTTCAGTGAATAATTCAATTCTTGAAAATTAAAACGTATGTATATGTTATATAGGGAACATAAGAATTTTAGAAAGGCTTAGGTGAGGCATGGCACAAAAAAGGTTGGGAAACACTGGCTTATATGCTATCTTATATGCTATGAACCTTTTTGGTGAAATTTGACACTATCCATTAATTTGGGCGATTATATTAATTATATTAAATATTAATTATATCATGTATAACAAACATATTAAAATTTTTGCACTCATTTAATATTTTTACCGAATTCACTGAATTGGTATATCACTCGGAATTCAATATTAATAGATACAAATTTTCCCTTTGCCAATTACAATATTCATAGATGCGCACTCGAGATCGTGTTGCGTTTATTAACAATTGAGATAATTGTTCTGAGAAGGTTTTTCATCTCTTCTTTCGCTTCTTAAATATCGGAATTGAGAGTGAGAAATATTAAGTCTGAATAAAATCAAGAGAATGAGAATTTGTGATGATAACTCCGCATCTATTAACGGAGGGAAAAATGCATCTGTAAATAAATTTGTCGTCGATAGCATCTTTACTTACATTTATTGTCTATTTAAAACGCCAATCTCTTAGTTATTTGTAACATTTCCATTATTCGTGTGATTTTTCAGTGGAGATTAGTTCTAATTTATAGAGTGATTAATGTTTCTCAACTGATTTTGACGACGAGTCTGTTCGATGATAATATAAACCATTCAGTGTAAAATGATCAGGGGCGTATTTATTTATCTCTGTATACTTATCTATAAAACGTATCATACATATCGCACATGGGCTACAAAAGTGACACAACTCAAGAAAGTACATTTTTTAAAAGAAGCCAAAAACTATTAGTGAGCTTATGAACGAATTATTCACTAAACTCAAAGTATCAGATAAAGAGATAAGACACAAAAGTTACTTTTTACATTCGTTGGTCTTTGAAATCCTGTTTTCCATGTTAATAATTATATATAAATAATTAAGGTGATGAAATTACGTTTTTCACTCTATATAATAAGAAAATAATATAATATACAAAAAAATGAACTAAAAGTAAAGTTTCTTAAGTTGCAAAGCTAAGCAAAATGAAAAACAGCTTCAGATAAATAGTAAAAATAGAAATATTTCCGCAAGAAAATATTGTTTGAAAATATTATTTCATTCAGCGTATTATGGATAAATACTATTTAATATTTATACTTTCAGATTTAATGTAAATAAAATATTTATTTAGCAAATAAATGAACGTTATAGAAATGCATGATATATTAACATGTATCACAAAATCCACTGCGATGCAGTATTGTTGCTAATGACTAAGCAGTCGATGTGACGTAAAAGCTAAATAAAGGAAACGAAAAACAACTATCATTTACTTCTATTTATTATTTTCTGTAACGAATCAAAAATAGAAGATAGGTACTGTTTAAAAACAAAATATTTCGTTCTATTGGTGCAATTGCCGATCCGTCATGCGATCGACAAAAGAAAAGTTAAAGTTCAATCATTTATTTAAAAATAATATTTACCTAAGTTGCTATTAAGATATATATTTCAAATACTATTTATTTCAGTAAATAAGTCGTTCATTTGCCAAATCGACTAACTCTACAAAACGAAAGGTAGAGAAATTGATAAATTAAATATGCATTCTCTTTTGAAATTCTTTTTAAACTTTAAACCCATATAAACACTATAGAATCTATTATTACAGGCGAAGTGTTTATCCAAAAATAGATGAAAAGCATAAAATAATATATCCTTGGAAGAATCCTTATTATATTAATAAATTGTTTATTATTCCATGACCAAAAACATTTTTCGTTTCGTGGTGTTAAGTCCAATTATTAGGAAAATTTATTTTAAATATAAAAACTTATACGTACAATCAAGTATTTCGGAACTAAAGTTTTAAAAAATTAAAAAAGTGAAGTTAATTACTTTGGACTGTGAACGGTTTAATTATTTTAAGAAAATATTTTATTTACAATATTCTGCACTAATTGAAGAAATATTCGTAATTACCTATTTGAAATACCTATCTTCTTCAGCTCTGTTAATTTATTAATAAAAAGAAGTTTCCGCGGTCTATAATCGGATTTCTAAAGTATGCGTAGGGGGTGATTAAAACTCTGTTCGATATAACGCGGCACGCACGATATATGTGCGATTCACGAGTTAGTTTATATGTAGTATGGAGCGCACAAATAGCCTCCCGGTTACTCCCAGCTTACAGTGGGCGATTGAAACGAATGATTATATTCGAAGTACGCCCAAAGAAAACGGATGTGCGCGTAGTGTTGTAGTTCTCTTTGTGCATCTTAGATCATCCACGGTTTTACCCCGGAATATCACCGTTCTGTACGTGGCCAAACGAAATTTCGAGGTTAGGTTGTTAGTAGTAATAAGAGTGTGTGGCCTACACATAGAAGGATGGACAGGGGACCGGCGTGCCTGCACGTCGTTCTAACGGAATAATCCCCTGTATCGGATTAGTCAAAAAGGATGACGAGTCTACCTGCCACAGGTGTGACGTGAGAGATCACGAATTAGAATGGATTCGAACAGTTACGATGAACAGTCAGACACAGATGCGATTGAACGTTATGATCGTGATAATCGAATAACTTCCGGGGAGGGGCCGTCTCCTGGACCTGGAGCCGGTCTCGAATATGATTTGTGGGAAGGCCAGTTTCAATTCGTTGGACAGCCGCCTTCTCGCGGTAGTCGACTACCTCGTCGTCGTGGTCCTCGGCTTACTGAGCAAGTAAGATACAGTATATTGAGATCGTAGAATCATTATTTTAATATCAAACCGTTCGAATGATAACCGTGAGATCAAACGTTAACTAAACGTAACGTAAGAAAATTTATTTATCGTTGACATTACAGTAATAGTAATTTATAAATCGACCAGATAATTTAAAGTATATGTAAGGGTATTATATTATCAGTCTATTATAATATCTTAAAGTGTGTACTCAATTATCATGATCACCCTCGATTTCTAAGAGTTAATATCTCAATTTAGTCGATAACGCAAGAATAGATAACTAGGTTACACTTCACTTTAGCTTGATCATAGATAACTACAATAAAAACAAAAAATAATCTTAAAACGTAAGAATTTCGGTTTATTTTATTTTTTATATGTTTCTATTTTCAAAAGAAGTAACAAATACACAAGCGAAACACGTTTAAAACATTTAATAAACTGAGTGTACACAACTAAAATATTTTAGTGTACTATTATTGAAAGTTGTTTTCATTAACTGAACTTGAATTTTAATTATTCAATTAAATATTCATAATCTTTGTTTGTTTACTATATGGAAATCAGAAAGTAACATTTATTTACAATATACTCTTCAAACCAGTGTTATACACATTTTCGTTAAATTATAAATTTCATACAAACGTTAAATTAATAATATACCTGTGTATAGTAGCTTGATTATTAAAATCGCGGATTGTTTAATTAATCATAGATTTATGGATATTGATTGTATAATTTAACAGGTAAAATTGCTTAAAAATAATATTTATGATTCCTATAACTTTAAACATGAAATCTAAAATCCGTCATATTGACGGGTTCCGTAAACTTAGTATTAATAAAATTAACAATCATAAACTACGGTATAAGACGTAATATAACATTCATCCTACATAAGCGGAAGTTTAGGTTTTACAGAGGGATAAATTCATGATACATGCGCGTTTATGTTTAGTATTCCGCCGTTAAGAGTAGTGATGCTCATTGAACACAAGTGTGAGCTAATTATAGATTTCTACAGAACATTGGGCAATAAGATGGAGCAATCTGAAGTTATACTTTTCAAACTCAGTAGGATGAATAATCATATTTAAATTTTTTTGTATGAGGTTTAGCATAATATTAATATTAAAGAAACTTAATATTAATGAGATTTTAACCTTCTTAGTTGAGAGTCACTGGCTTACAGAATCTGCAGTGTAAATTCGCACGTGCGCGAGATTTTAAACACGAAGATATCGTCGACACCTTCGTGAATATACTTTTTTTATATTTTCATGGTAGATCTTTTAAAAAATATTTTTACAGTCTATCTCAAATCACAGTTTCGTCTAGATAGACATAAAAAACATTAACAAAAAATTGTAAATACAGTTAACCCCCGTGTAACACGGTAGTTACATTCCTGAAAAATATAGTGTTATATGAAATGGTATACGGGATCAAGTATTACTAAGAACAAGAAGCAAAAGTCGATTTCGACAATTAATAAATAGACTACGGATTTCTATGCAAATTCATATTTTTAGAAGCATAATTAGATAAATGTGGCTTCGGTAAGGACTCGGTTCATCTTCCGTGCTTTACTTTGAATAATTCATATATTTTTGCATGTGATGTGCATTCTGTGCCATTTTATTCATCTAAATTTCTCATAAATGCATAAAAATCCGCAGTCTACTAATAAAACTACTATTTTGTTTCTTAATTATTTAATCACTCTACTAATAAAACAACTATTTTGTTCCTTAATTATTTAGTCGTTTTAGAGCGAATTCTTGCGGTAAGAATACCGTGTTATAGTGGCGATTCCCACAATTTTTTAATCGTGTTAGAGCGAAATCATGTTGCAGAAGTACCGTGTTATACGGAAGTTGTCTGTAATGGCGCGAAGAAAAGATTAAGAGTAACACTTTTTAAATATGATGAATTTTTTCAGGTTCAAATGATTCAAGAGCAAATGCATGCTTTAGTAGATACTCAGTCGGTTGGGGAAGAGCGGTACGCTAGGGTGAAAGAGGAAAATGCTATGTTACAGGCAAGAATACTAATGTTAGAAGAAGCTGCCAAAGACGCCGAAGCTAGGGCGGAAGAAAGACTTCAGGTGATTTTTATTAAATATTTAAGTTTTCCATTTGTTGCTAACGTAGTAAAATTTATTTAAATAAAATTTTACTTAAATTCATTTTATGCCTTAACCCTCGAGACGCGATCGGTTTTTCCAATTTCTGGTCAGGAACGCGGGCGATTTTTATTCTTTGTATTCATTTATTCGTCGTACAAACATGAAAAATAAATACAATAAAAAACGTTTTATTATTGGTTCTTATTTTAATTATTACTTATTATTATTGATTATTGATTATATCTTACTGTTATTGATTTTCATGGAATATTCGCTCACATACTGCTAAGATTTTACTTTTTAAAATGAGACGACGCTTGACATAATTTGGATCACGTTTACTAATTAACAAGCGTTTGATTCTCCCAATGTATTCAGATTAATATGCATATATGCCTTAAAACACTTCGTAGTTTATCCATGGACATAATAAAATACGTACCAGAACATCCTTTGATGTTTCAATATAAAATAAACTTGAGTCGATAGGGGATAGTGATTACCTAATACTCAAACGTCTCAAAAACTAGAGGCGACGCGATAATCGCGGGACCCGCCGTTTTAGACGGAATACCTGAGACGCGCTTTTCACGGGCCTCGCCGCTAGAGGGTTAATTAATAAATAATTGTTCCTACCTCGTTCTAATTGCCAAATTAATTACAGGCAGAACAACGAAGACATAGAGAATGGGCGAGTCGTTTGGAACGTGAACGACAATTGCAACTAGAAAATTATGCCATCAAATTACAGGCGATAGAATTAGAAGGAACTAGTTTAAGGGATGAAATAGGAAGGTTACGCGAACAACTGGAGAAAGTTAAAACCGAAAAAAGTCGGCTAGAAAATGATCTTGAAGAGGCTAGAAGGGAAGTAGACATTGCACACGAAAATGAGCGTCAAGCAATAAGCCGAGCAAATGAATCGCACTATCAACTCGAAGCGGCCACAGAAGAACTCTCTGTGAGAGTTGAGGATCAGCAAAGGATAGAGGAATTAATGCAACAGGTGGCGCAACTTCGAACTCGTAATAAAAGTACGTTTTTTAATCAATAATTAAACAATTGTGGCATTGGGTGCAAAAACATCTTAACCCGAGTTAAGTTATTTTTGCGAATTTCGTCATAATCGTATTGTTCGACTTCCTATAGGTAAGTAGTATAGGGAGTTTTAGAATATTCATTTAAAACTTGATTGGCAATTTTTAATGTTTGACAAATAGTGTTGCATCCTAGCATCGCATTTTTTGCGTGTCATCGAAACAATCGTATTATTAAAGTATTTTATTGCAATTGTATTTATTATTAAAGCGTTTTTATATTACTTGTTGTGCATCAAAAACCATATATAATGTTTTTTGCTTACACTTGTATAATTTCTCCACAAAAATATTCGATAATCGCAAAAATAACTTAAATCTGTTTGTGTATGCTCTGTGATTTCACGAATGTTACTATTTTAAATGACTGCCATTTAATCGTAATTCATTGTCAAATGATAGAAGTAGTTGATTAAATTAGAAAACTTCATTTGTTTTACATATGTGATATAAAATCAATAAATAATTGAGTTACCTTTTTTCCTTTCCAAGCTTAAACTGGGTTAAGCTGTTCTTGCACCCAATGCTTTAATTCTGACAGGATTCATTTACAATAATATTTCTAAAATTATATATTTTTTTTAAAGGTTTAGAGGAATCGCGAGATGAATTACAAGCTGCAGCGGCACTGCAGGCAGGCCGCGAACTTCTAATGTTAAACCCTTGTAATAATTCTGCTGAAAAAGGACCTAGTCTCGCTGTAGAATTATTAGCTGGCATGAATCAAGATCAAGTATGTTATGCTCGTTACTTTTATAGAAACTACTGTTCCCACTCTATGAATATTGTTTTGTATTTTATCCTTTCTTTATTATTTGGGTTTTCTACAGATGGACGGTCAGCTTACTGGAGAAAATTATGAACCCTGTAGTATATCTGAAGTATGTGTTAAAACGTGAATGTATATACAATTTAATGTAAATAATTATATTGGTCGCTACGCTGTTGTTTTGTATCGTTGCAGATAAAACAAGCTTTAAAGGAGCAACAGGAGGTCAATACACAATTAAGGACATACATGGAGGGGATCTTACTGAACATAGTTGAAAACTATCCTCAGTTATTAGAAGTGAAACAAACTCATTGAACTATTATATAAATAGACAGTTACTGAATTTAATGTTAATTGTTTGAGGCAGTTGTACATTACATTATTTTGTTGCAATTCGTTATTATTTATAGATTTTTACGAAAAATTTTGTCATACTTATACACAAATACTACGTGGGAAAGCAATTTCCGTCCATGTGAACTTAAAATTTTAATGATGTGTTTTAATTATTAAATTTAATGATTTCACTGCCATTACTATTACTTTAATTATACGTTTTTGATACATGAGGCAGTGGACAAGCGAAAAAGTTAAAGTCAGAAGTAGGTAAACACGTATAAAACTTAATTAAAAAATTACTGTAAGCTTTATAGTCTGAGTTTTAAAATTCAGAGCCTTATCATGTTGCCTTTATAGAAATGGTATAAAACTATTTTCGAACATCGAGGAACAATTAATGTATAGCATAATGTGTGATTCATTGCGCATAAAATCATTTTCTTGTAATGAGAAGATAAATTAGGGAAAAATATTTAAAAGTTTTAGGAAATGTCAAAATGTATAGCTACATTTTGGTATCATATAAATTGTGATGTTATCAATAGTACCTATGAAATTTAATACTTAATATTTTCACCCACAATTTACAATACATTTTAAAAATTTATATTGAACAATATTGAAAATATAATTAAAGCATTATATTTTACTACCTATAGTTTCATCCTATCTATAAATCCCACAATAATTTAATTTCAAAGTTTAAAAATAGTAGTCATAATATTTCTATATTTAAAATTTTCAAATATGGTATAATACTTAATCCTGCAAATTTTTAAAATTCATATTTAAACAACTGTGTTCATTAACTAAAAGTTAAACAAAATATAATTAATTCCTTTTTATACCTTCCCAAAAAAAGAAAAAATAAAACGATATTATAATGTTTATGGTAAATATTGTCTGTGTTTTCATCTTACGGGACTTTGTGTTTCAGCACAGACGAGTTACGTTACCCTTTCATTTATTCTAATCCTACTCCTGCTACTAACTTCTATCTGTAGCTCGTTTGCGATTATAGCGTCTTGTTGCACGTCGACGGTGGCATCCTGATGCCTCATCACTACACATGCGTGTAACTCAGAGTTGCGGAGGGGTAATCTCCCCACTACTACTCCTATTTTTGGGAGGTGGTCATACAAGTTCTTCTTACCTGGCATCACTGATCGTAATTCATAATCCATCTCGCCCCATTCTCACCTCTTATTACCGATCAAGGTTGAATTTCTACTTTATCTTAAACGAAAAATGGATCGTACTCCTACAAGTACGACAAAATATTGCTATTTTCCAGTGTAGTAACTACGTGACGAGAAATTTATATTTGACATTAAGTTTGTATGCAAGAAAACATTTTATGCAATTAAACAAATATTCATCCATATTAATGGCATTCTACATTGCTGTGTCTTTACTAAATCAGTCGCAAGACTGAAATCTGACAATATATCATTCGTAAATTGGCACAGCCGAAACAAATAGAAAAATTGTAAAAGAGCAGTAAAACTAAAAAGTTTGGTTTTACAAATACTTAACAATATTTCGGAAATTCGTACGCGCCTACAGGTATAGCTACTGCGTATTGTCAATTCGTAAGATGTAATTATAATAGACATCTCATACCACAAAGTACGTTAAAAACATATGGCAATATTATGATTGATACTTTACAAGGTACTAGTTATTGATATAGATCTATTTTATACCATTGTAATTACTAATTTATCCTTTGCATATTCAGTTATCGATACAAATATAGTTATTAAAATATAATAACATAGACATTATTATTTTCCTTCGATTTAGTGCATATTAACTCTCACGACGGGATGGCATCTATAGATGCCATGGAGGGTACTGTACCACGGAAACTATTCCAGCGAGCCATGATTGGTCAGAGTCAAAAGAAAGAGATAGACTGTGACAGAGTAAAGGACAGAGACACTGCTAAGATCGTGTGACGAGAAATCGGAATGGGTTCCAATGACGCTTGCACCCCAAGATTTGAAATATTCTCAAAAAATATATATTTTCAATTAGTTATTCACAGAAGGTACTTAAATTATATAAATAAAACAAATGAGTACATAATACCGCATGCATCAATAGGAAGTGAAATAAAATGTAAATGAATACGATGTTAATAAAGAATACATTCTTGAATAAATACTATTATATTCCTTCCTTATTATTTCTTGTATATATATATATATATATATATATATTAAAAACTTACTGTTTCATTACATCCTTTATTTATATTATATTTATTTAGTAATTATTTCTCTTCATATCGGTATATAATGAATACAGAATTTTTTTTCATTTTGCATTCATATATGCGGTATCGAGTACTTATATGTTTTAACTACATAATTTAAATACCTTCTGTGTATACCTAATTGAGAATATATACTTGTTCGAGAATATTTCAAATCTTGTGGTGCAAGCAACATTGGAATCCACTTCGATTTCTCGTGACCTGGCACAAACATAGCAGAATCGTTTTGAGTTCGTATTAATAGCGTTTTGACTACGTTTCGACATCGGTTCGTCTTCACGTTCTGGCTTGTCGTGTTCTGTGACGGACTGATAAACAAGCGTTCTGGGTTGTCTTTTAGACCAGCTGCAGCCGAGCGTTCTGGGGTGTCTTATAGCCACGCGGCGTCTTTTAATCGCGGGCAGTCGAGTGCGCGAGACGCGGGCAGTCGAGCGCGATTCCAATGATGCTTGCACCCCAAGATTTGTAATATTCTCGAACAAGTATATATTCTCAATTAGTTATACACACAAGGTATTTAAATTATGTAGTTAAAACATATAAGTACTCGATACCGCATATATCAATCCAAAATGAAAAAAATACTATATTCATTATATACCGATACGAAGAGAAATAATTACTGAATAAATATAATATAAATAAAGAATACAAACTGAATAAATGAGATTATGAATACCATATATACAATAAGTTTTTAATATATATATATATATATACACAAGAAATAATAATGAAGGAATATAATATTATTTATTCAATAATATATTTTTTATTAATATCGTATTCATTTACTTTTTATTTCACTTCCTATTGATACATGCGGTATTAAGTACTCATTTGTTTTATTTATATAATTTAAATACCTTCTGTGAATAACTAATTGAAAATGTATATTTTTTGAGAATATTTCAAATCTTGGGGTGCAAGCGTCATTAGAACCCATTCCGATTTCTCGTGACACGATCTTAGCAGTGTCTCTATCCTTTACTCTGTCACAGTCTACCTCTTTCTTTCGACTCTGACCAATCATGGCTCTCGGCAATAGTTTCCGTGGTACTGTACCCTCCATGGCATCTATAGATGCCATCCTGTCATGAGAGTGTTAACAAATAGGGACCTCTAGTGTCAACAAGTTACACAATAGGAAAGTAACATGTGTCTTCTAAATGTTTCGGTACTTATTGTTTATAAAAAGTTGTAAACCTTCCAAGTGATAATATTTATTTGGGATTTAATCGGACTAAACACCAGAATATAAATCGCGTGTTTATTACACAAATTATTTTCATAAATTTCAAAAAGAAAGCCGTAGAGAAACAAACATAACCCTACATATATGATCAACAATGGTAGTATTTCTTTTTATTATTCACGACAAATTTTAATTAAACTATATAGGAAACAGAAGTTATTTATAATAGGTTTTATCATAATCTCCCTTCTCTTTATTCGAATATACGTTTTACTGTCTTGTCTTTTGATAATGTATGTCATTTTAAGAAATTGAATAATATAAGTAGATGTTAAACAAACAATTGTGTAAGTTTTTAAAGTTTATGTCTGTGTCATTTCGTTTAGAAACATTAATAGATTTGAATAATTAAAATAAGTTTAACATTCTTGTATCTCTTATTTGTACTTTTCATATGCTTGTCACACAATATGCTATGCCATGTACCAACTAGCATTTTTAATATTTAACAAAGGATGGTAACCAAGTAATGTTGAGAAAAACGATGTAACTTGTTATAAATGTATTCCTATAGTAAATATCAAATTGAAAGATTATCTTGTAAACATTTATTATATGAAATTTAAATTCTTTGTTTTTGAATTTTTATATAAACAAATGTATTTGTTTACTAAGGGTTATTTCTGACCTTTACATCTATAGTTTTTACATAGAAAAAATATTATGTATTATTCAAATATTTTTCTATTTTCTATAATTTTCAGGTAATTTTACTTCATATCCCATTCTTAATATCAGAATATGTGAAACCTCATTCTCTTTACCTGAATGTATTTTGTTAAAAAAGTGTAAAATAATAATTATAAGTTAATCATTTAATTAATTTATTTTATTTTGTTATATAAAATTCATAATTTTCAATTAGAAATATATATAACATTAAATTTGTATCCTTGTGTTTTTCTTTTTGTTCAAAATTGTTTTATACAAACTAAAGTAGTAATTGTATATTAATATATTGATATCTAAAGGAGAATAATGTATATAAAGTAAATAATTGGTATGTGTGTACTTAAATTATTAATATATATTTTTCCTTTGAAGGTGCATAACTTTAATTCCTTTAAAATAATTCAAGAAAAGAAAATACCATGAAGAATTTAACAACAAAACAATTGCAAAGAATAGAAAAAAAGAAAAAGAAGATGGCTGCACTTTTGGAAATAACTAAATTAAATGATAAAGATAGAGAAGCTAAAATGCATGCTATTAAAATAGCAGTTAGTATAATTAAAGCTAAACTGTAACATTTTTGTTGGAAACTTCATGTTATGAATCTTATTTCAGTCTGCAGAAGTTGATCAGTCCAATGATACAGATAGTAGTGGAAGTAATTCTATGGAAGAAAGTACCAAACGTAAGCGTCCTTGCAATGAAGATTTAAAAAAACCATGTTTAGAAAATTCTACTAAAGAAGAGAATACAGATTGTATAGAAAAATCAGATGCACTTGCTAACAAAAAACCTAGGTTTGTGAATGATAAAATGTTTATATTTTATGAGATATTCAAGAATGAATACTACATTTCGTTTAATGATACAGATTAAGTGGAGATGAATATTTAAAATTAAAACAAGAACTGAGAGAACGCAAGAAACGACTTAAAACAATACCTCGTTTTCAATTAAAAGCAGTTGGAGAAAACGCTTGTTTAACTATTAATGTTAAAAGCGAAGATAGAATTCCTATTTTCCTTAGCGATGTGCAACATTTATTATTGTACTCATTGCATGGTCATCATTCACCCTATCTGCCAACAAGGTGGTGTCAGCTTGAAAAATATAATAGGGTAATGTAACTACTTAAAGTATAATAGTAATTAAAGGTATGCGAGAACCCGAAAATGTTGGATCGGGTCGAGATGAGATATTTTTTTGGGATCGAGATGGGTTCCCGAAACTTTCGAGATTCTCGATGGATTTCGTGTATTTGAGTGTGTTATTTCTCCCGAAAATTCGATTTCAATTTTAAAACTCGTTTTAATGAGATCTATCCGGGTTTCGAATTTTCGATTTTTCACGCCTTTTCAAAAACTACATTATTGTAGTAATTGTAACTATGTAACACAAATGTAGAGTCTGTCGTTATGTCTTTATTTAAGTAAGCTCAATTTGGTTGTCGAAATTTTCGGGAATATAAACACTTTTGGGAAAATCCGAAATTTCCCGTAATCTCGAAATCTGGTTCTCGCACAATTCTAATAGTAATATGTTTTTAAAATGTGATTAAATGTTGATAAATTTTTGAAAAGGTTACACACACTGTGGTTCTTGTTGTTGAAGGGCTTTCCCTATATCACTTTATGGCATATGAAAGTATGTTTCCACATATAACATCAAAGTTAGAACATCGTGTAGAGGTAGTAACACCTACAGCTTACGGAGGATCTGTAATAGAAGACCTCGCCGCTGTTCCTATAACTGGTATACAAAGCGATAAATTAATTAAACGTATGTGCATTTTAAAGTAAAACGTTTAAAACTTTTCGTAAGTAGTAATAATAAGTTTTAACTTTTTTAGGATATGGATCGCTGGAAGCTGCATTACAAAGCACTGGGGATGTAATAAAATTATTACGAACTGTTTTTCCAATGCAGCAGGATCCATCAATAAATACTGAAAATTATAAAAAATGGTCTGAATTACCTACTACTGATAAATTTCCTCGAACAAAATTACTCTTATCTTTGTGTCAAATGATAGAAGAAAATTATCCTGTTCCTCTGAAGGGTGAACTAGCAAAAAAGTTAATATTGATAATAGAAATGATTTGAATTATATTACCATTGTACTAACAAACGCTTGATACTTAGGTACGGAAATTATCTAATGACAAAGGATGCTTATGTAGAAGCCAATGCAAGATCGCCAATGTTTGCTTTGGACTGTGAAATGTGCAAAACAACTACTGGAGAATTAGAATTAACGAGAGTATCCCTCGTGGATGAACGTATGAAAGTAAGTTTAATACTTCAATTATTTAAATAAGGACACTGTAGAAATTCTATTAAATTCTTATCACAGATTATTTACGATAGTCTGGTGATACCGGATAATCCTATCACGGACTATCTCACTCGCTTCAGTGGTATAACAAAGGAAATGTTGGAAGATGTTACAACTACGTTAGCTGATGTCCAACAAACATTACAAAAATTACTTCCCACAGACGCAATTCTTGTAGGGCAAAGTTTAAATTTCGATCTTCATACTTTAAAAATGATGCATCCATACATCATTGATACATCTGTAATTTTTAATATTACTGGTGATAGGTATATAATTTTTTTTTATATAATACCGATATCATAACATTCTGCTAGGGAAATTACAATAAACATTAAAACATTTGATTGTAGATACAGGAAAACAAAGTTACAAACCTTAGCTAGAGAATTTCTTGGTGAGAGAATACAAGAAAGTGAAGCTGGTCATTGTTCAGCAGAAGATTCAATGGCTTCAATGAGATTAGTGCAATTAAAATTAGCAAATAGTGTGGATTATGGAGATGCTGTGTTACTTGGTCGATGTGACATGGAAGTGTTAAAAATGGATGCAGAGAAACGTACAGACGAACACCGGTCATTCAAGACTGAAATACGAAAATATGCCACATCAATTTTCAAACATGTAACGAAAGATAAAAAAACTGCTGCTATTGTGGGTAATGGAGAAGTTATGAACGAATATTCCAAATATTTAACTTCTTCCATTAACATTATGGATGATGATAATTTCAATGAAAAGGATCAAGTACGTATTTCAATTCTAAGTCATTTGACAGTTTGAATTAATGAATTCTATTTATTATTTTACTTTTACCTATAGGTACGTCTTGTAGTAGCAGATAATGACAAACACGCTGTAACTCGAGCTTCGCAAATAGCCATGGAGCATGCATTCACCTTATGTCACGTTAGAATAGAACAAGAGAAACTAGGTGATGATAAAGTAGAAAAAGTATTCCGTAATGTAAATAAGTGGGTACATAAATTGTGGCAGCATATGGCAATGAATGGTTTAGCGTGCGTTATATTTGCGGGAGAAAATAATGCAGCAAATGGTGCCTGCTTTTTAAATTTGAAAAGAGAAATACCTGAAGATTGTACCATACGAGTTTGAAAATAAATAAATTTGCAATTTGTATACTAATTTAAAAAGAAATCGAGGAAGTTATTAATTCTAGTAATATCATCCACTGTAGAGGAAATACGGAAAACTAGAAAACAAAGTCGCGTAATGACTAATTTTCATTTGAGAATTATTTTATAGAAATGCACAAATATTGTATTATTAATAAACTCTTTTTTTTTTATTTATTAGAAATTTTTGTAAGATGTATATGGTCTGCTGGACAGAGTACATACATTTACAAAATGAATATCAAATTAAAAAACATAATGCATATAATTAAGTTAATTTTTGTTACTCTCCTATTAAATACTGGAAATCATGCTATTTTCATAAAAATAGCTTAACTATAATATGAAATACAAGTAGGTTATTTGAAGAGATAAAGTTGAGAATTTACGAACAAAAATGGTATCTGCATCGCTTTATTTTTATATTACATTTTAATTTATCGCACAATGAGTTACTTATAATAAAAAGAATAAAGCATAATAAGCACGCACGCGTAATATATTTTCATATTTGGACAGTTTACCATTGTTCAATATAGGCGTAGTTTCGATTCATTAAAATGCAGCTGCACTTTATATTTAGAAATGTACAATTACTTTACACTAATAAATTACAATTATCATAATACCGATCCTTATCGGACTACGAAAAACGACCATAATTATCTTATAATGAATCCAAGGGAAATTAACTTTCAGTTATTTACCTTTTAATATGAGAAAGTTTATAATTAAAAGAAAAAAAATAAAGAATAGTAACAGAGTAGAAGTAATATATACTAAAAATATTAAAATAATAAACGCCATTAAAATAACATTAAAGAACTAAACAGTTACACTAATTATGAAATTGATTCATTAAACAGTTTACGGGATATATCGTGCAGTTTTATTTTTCTTTAATTATAAAAAGGAACTAGTTTATTAAATAATATTAGAAATCGTATTTTATGTCTACAAATCGCATTGCATAAAAAAATTGTAAACTTTAGTATGGTTTATTAGAGAACTTATTTTACGCGATGCTTTTTGCTTTTTGCTTTTCCAAATACATCAAGTAAGCAGATATAGGTTGTCGGCAATTCCTAGCAAGCATTTTTTGCCTAAATGAAGCTACTTCTGAAATCTTCTTTTTCTTTTTTATTTTTTGAAGATCTACGATGCTAAATTCAGTTGTACTTCCCGCACAACTTGGTAGAGTAAAATCGTCTTCTACAAACATATTTTTTACCTTCTCCGGTTTTGAAGGCAGTGTTACCTGCTCTTCGGTTTTTGATATTTTCTTCTTCTTAAGTGGTTTTATTGGCACGTCTGACAAATTCTCAAGCACATCTTCAGGAAGTCGTTTAATACTTTTTGTCTCCAATTTCTTAATCTTAATTTCTTTCTCTTTTTGCATCTTTTTCGAGTGCTCTTTTTGTTTCTTCTTTTTCATTTCTTTATTAGCTTTAATACTATCAGCAGTGCGTTTTAAAACTTCGAAAGCTTCATCTCGAGCTTTAGAAAATGCAACTGTTTCTGGCCCCTCATCTGAATCTGATATTGCCTCCCTAAGTTCTGGTTTTACTGTTACAGTACGTTTTACCTTTTCTTTTTTAACACCTTCTGACAGTAATTTTTGCTTCTTCTTTGCCACTTTCTCCTCTGAGATGTTTTCATTCTGATCTGAAGTATCTTTCGATAATTTTCGTTTCTTCTTAGGAACTTTTTTAATTGGAACTTCTTCATACTCTAAAGCATCATCTTCTGATATCAATTGTTTCTTTTTCTTAGTTGGCTTTCCAAGTGCCGTTTCTTGATCTTGCGAAACAACCTCTTCTGATAATTTCTGTTTCTTCGATTTTTTCTTAGGCAATTGTTTATCTAAAACAATTTCACTGGCCAATCCATGAGAAAGCTTCTTCTTTTTCTTCATTTTTTTAGTTTCTACATTTGCATTTGCAACATGTGAACCACCTTCAATTAGTTTTTCTTTCTTCTTCATTTTTGCTTCATTATGTATTTTTTTGTTCTGTTTTTCTAACTTTGCTTTAGTAGATTCTCCATATATTTCTTCTATTATTGGCACGTTACTATCACCTGTTTTCTTCTTCTTCTTCTTTTTCTTAGTTAAATTTTGTGTTTCATTGTTCTTCTCAATATTCGAAACGGAAACACTGCGTTTATTTTTCCTCACAGTTTCTGAATCATTATCTTCTTGGACATCTTCTGCAGGTAATAGAGGATCAGTTGTTTCCACCACTGCTGGTTGCTTGCGTTTTTTACGTTTCTTTTGACGATCCTTTTCTAATATATCATCTGCTACTTTAAGCAGTTTTCTTTTTAATGAATCGTTTGTACCTTGTGTTGCCTCTACGTTTGGTTCACTATTACCATTTTCATCTTCGTCGACCTGATTATTTTGTTCTTCATTATTACTGTTATTTGTTAATTTCTTCATCTTAGTACCTAATTTTAATGTTGGCGCGCTTTCATTCAACTTTTGTTTCTTTAAGTACTTCGTTGTAGGTGTCTCGCTTCCTGGAACTATTGTAGTTCTATTTAATTCTGATACTTTGGAAGACATTGGTCTCGAAAGATTTGTTTTTGACACTAAATCAATTAATTCCGATGGAAGACTTCTATGCATGAGAGTTTCATTACCTTTTGTTTTATTTAATTTTTTCAAATTAAGTTTTTTCTTTAATGATGTATTATTAACTTCTGTCTCATCTGGAGAATCAGGTTCTTCTTCAACATCACAAGCTTTGATATTAGATTTCTCTTGTTTAACTGAATTAAGTTTCGGAGTACTGCATTCCATGGATTTGCTAAGTTTCAGCATTTTCTTACTGAACAGTACTTGAGACTCATTTAATGATAGTTCCACATTTTCAACTAAAAATTCACCAGAAGTTCGTTTTTGTTTGGATTTTTTGGTTTCAATATGTTCTGAAAGAGATGGACTAGCTGTTCCAGATGTATTTGTTATAAGTTTCTTCTTTTTCTTACCACTTCCAATCTGAGACGAGCTTAAGTCATCTAATTTTCTTGTTTTCTTTTTTTCCTTTTTAGAAATATTTAATGATTTATTTTTAACTTCTTCATCCACATTTTCTTTGTCATCTTCATCTTGTTGTTCTTTTTGAATTGCTTCCGGTACTATGTCTTCTTCTACTTCCATTTCTTTGTCTTCTACCACTTGTATGTCATTATCTTGATCTTTCTCTTTAGCATCCTTTTCACTATCTAATTCTTCATTTTCAATTTCCTCATCTTCTTCCACTTCTTCACTTTCACTTCCGTCGTCTTCAACTTCATCATCATCAACTACAAAATCTGCAAGATCTGATCCGTCGTCATCCGGATCTGACGATTCCGTTTCTGACGCCCTGCAAATATCTCCAGGTACATCATCGTCGGAGAATTTCGAAATATCTCTGCCATGAAGATTGTACTCTCTCTGAATATCGGAATCCATACTTTTACTAGATTCATTATCGTCACCGGTATCACTGTCGCTTCCTGTTTTAAACAAAAATTTAGGTAATCTGACCGATTTATTTTCTGAATTATCAGAATCAGAAACATTACTGTCATCAGAATCCGACTCAATATTGACTACTGACACATAATTTTTCTGTGACTTTTTCTTTGTAACACTACTTCTTTTCTCCTGCGCTTTAGATTCTTTAACTTCGTTATCAGAGTCTTCTGCCAAATTTACGTGTAATTTTTGTAGTTTTACTTTTTTCTTTAAAGAATTATTTAACGATTGACTTTTCTCACTTTTCTTAGCAGATGTAATTACATTTTCTTTGATCTCATCTTCTTTGCAAATAGATTTATTTGAGGATTTACCTTGTTTCACAATTTCAATAGATTTTTCAAGTTTATCATTTGTTTCCTGCATTGACTTCTTAAGCGACTTCCTTCTTTTTGGAACATCTTCAGATAATTTATTTGATGGTGATTTTCCTTCTATTTCTATTGTTTTTTGTGATTCGGATAAACTGTTATCTCCTAATGATTTCCGAAGTGAGACATTACATTTAGAAGTAGAGAGTTTATCACTATCTTTTACCATAGACTTATTGCCCTCATCTAGATTTGAGGATTCTCCTACATCTTGTGCTGTATCTTCTGTATCTTTTATTACATTCTCTTTTGTAGACCTCCGCTTATTTGTATTGGAAGATTTATCTTTATTAATGTTTAATTTATATTCATCTTCTGACACATCCATTAGTACTGTTTTATCATTCTGTGCTTTCTTAGCGTCGTTTCGTGCTTTTAATAGAATGGTATCATCCGAATCATAATCAAAAGCTTCTTTCTCTTTCTCCGTTTTTATATTTTCTGTAACTAACCATGCTTCTTTATCAACTAAAACGAGGTCGCATTCACCTTCACTTTCATTCTCCATCCTTTCTGTGGACATTGAATGTACAGAATTTTTATCAGTATCAGCATTCTTCCATTCGGTAGCTGGAATATCTTGAAATAGATTTTCCACATTTGTATTAGAATCACTGTCATCAACTTCTATACTTTCTTGATATTCTTTCGATTTTGCTTGCTTAGTATCTGAAGTTGTTTCATTTAATTCTGATTTATCTGTTGGTTGTTTCTTTAACGTTGAAGAATCATCCAGTACAGAAACTTTCTCTGACTGTTCTCCTCTTTCAGGTGCTTCTTCAACATTTTCAGCAGGGATCTCTGTAACAGTGGAAGATTGACTACTTTTAATCACTATACCTACATCATTATCTTCATTGATATTAGTTACGGTAGAATCTTTTGGGCTCATATGAGCATCTGAGGATTCTAGGATAGTATTGGTATTAGAAGATAAATTACTCGTTTTATTTATACTCTGTGAACAATGTACATTCTCATGCTCTAAATTAATGGAATGTTGGGTATCTGAAATTAATTTTACGCCTATTGATTCTGATAGTTCCACGTTATTTAAATTAGAAGACAAAGGCGTTGTCGTATCATTTGTTTCATCATCATCATTTTCCTTCTTTGATGTATCTGATTTATCATCTTTATCTCTCGTATAACATTTATTATCTGTAATTACATTCTCATTTGTAGTATCTTTCTCAGATTCTTCATTTTTATTTATACTTTCCTTTATATTTGGAACATCAGTTTCCATGTCTACATCTTTGTTACATTCTTTATTATCAATTTTATATAACTTCTCATTTGATTCTGTATCAATTTTATCTACTTTCTCATTTGATTCTGTATCAATCTTGTCTTCCTTCTCATTTGATTCTGTACCAATTTTATCTACTTTCTCATTTGTTTCTGTATCAATCTTGTCTGCCTTCTCATTTGATTCTGTATCAATTTTATCTACTTCCTCATTTGATTCTATATCAATCTTGCCTGCCTTCTCATTTGATTCTGTATCAATTTTATCTGGTTCCTCAATTGATTCTATATCAATTTTATCTGGTATTTCATTTGATTCTGTATTAATTTTATCTGCTTTCTCATTTGATTCTATATCAATTTCTGTGAAGTTGTCATTCTTTTCCACATCTGTATCTTCCACACACTCTACAAATTCAATACTATCATCAAGACTTGATGTTGAAACTACATTTATTAGACTGCATTTATCTGAATGTTCACTATATTGACTGCCACCCACTGACTCTATTTCGGTAATAGCCAATTTTGGCATATTATCAGAAATTTCTTCCTCAGTTAGTTGGGTATCCATACCTTCACTTGGTAAATTATTAACCGCATCGGTATTGCTATGATCTTCCATAGAAACACTATCATTGGAGACTTCTGATAATTGTTTTGAATGACGACGCATTGGCGTCATAATTGTTTCAATACAAGGAGATTTGGCTTTTTCTTCGAGTGATTTATTCGCATTTATATTACTTTCAGATAAAGGTTTTGGACTTTGTAATAATGTATTCGAAATTGCAGTTTCTGTATTTTGTGAATCAGTAATAACATTTGTTATAAGATTCTCTTTATTGCTATGGTCTTCATGTTTTTCATCATCTAAATCTTCAAGCTTTAATTCCATTTCATTGGATGTATTTAGACTTTCATTTTGTGAAACTACCTGAGGTTTGTCATCTACTGATGACTCTATTTGTTTTATAGTTTCTACAGATAATGTTTTGCTATTGTCCATCTCATTTTTACCATTATCTGATGTCGGTTTATCATCAACAGTTTCCTTCTCAGCATCTTCAAAATTATTTGAAGTAAAATTTGCTGGAGGATTCTCGAGTGGTCCCTTAACTGTTATAAATATTAAATGTAAATTTCAGTTAGTTTTTACGTAATATCTTCTACTAATAAAATATTATCTTATTAAGTAAAATTTCTTATTAGGAAAGTTTGATAATTTGAAAAATAAAAAATCTGACACTTTGTGGAAACAAAACCATTTGAACTACATTTCTACAAAATTTTAATTTTTTTAAGTTTTTAAGTTGTCAAACTTTTCTTATTAAATGTAAATTCTTTTACATAGCACAATTTATACAAAAAGAAAGGAAAATATTAGAAAGTATTGTCAATATAGTAATACCAATTAAAATCTTGTTTCATAGTTAAACTTACCAGAAGTATCATCTTCCGTAGCTTTTTCATCTATATTATGATGACTTGGATTAAGTTTATCTTCTGAAGTGGACAATGACTCTCTTTTTTGTGCAGCCTTAGGAGAATTTCCTGACCCTATATTTTAATATTGCAAAATTACCTTCTTTAAAATGCAAATGTGTTTTCATAAAAGCAATCTATAAAACAACATACCTAATTGTTTAATTTCATGAAGATTAGGTAATGTGCGATCTAATGTCACCATAGGAATTTTTGTAAATTCTTCTCTTTCCTCCAAAAGTGTTACTTCTGATGGTAACACAGAAGCTCGTCTTTTTATCTTAATGGGTGTGCTTACTAACTCACTATGATGCTTTTCTATAAGTTTATTTCCTGTATTAGCTTCAGGTTCCATTGAGCTAGCTCTTGTATTACGTCTGACTCTTGTCGCCATCGGTGGTGAATTTGCTTCTGATCCAGCTCTTGTGAATCGCTTACTATTAACAAAAAAAAAAGAAATAAAAAATAAATTAAAACAACAATTACAAAGTAGAAAGTTAAACATATAAATTATTGATTATAATAAATACCTTCTTCGGCTATTTGTCTTGCTAGGCACTTCATTAGAGACATTGCTTCTGGTTTTCTTTGTTGGTGTACCAACATCTGTTTCTGTGATTTCGTTGACATCTGAAGATACAGAATTCATCCTAGAACGTAAGGTTCTACTCTTTTCAGTGAGAGCAGAATTGTCCATGGTAGTCGTTCGTCGTCTTGTAGCTCGTATTTGAGTATTACTAGTGTTACTAGTGTCGCTTAGAGGCGATTCAGGCGAAGATTCATTGTGTTTAACGCATAACTTATTTCGTGAGCTACGACGAAGTGGCGAATCAAGCGATTGCGTCTCGGCGAGAGCACGAGTTTTGCGACCTAACAATTTAAACAAAAATATGAAGAAAAACGTGGAAATAATCTAAATAAGCTTTCCGAAATATCAATTATTTAATTTGAGATGATTCGAATTAAGAATTCTTCTAACTGCAAGTTGTCAAATCGTGAAAAGCATCACATTGAATGCCGAATCGACCGTTATTTCGGCAACCGAGTGAACCGCGTGCGCGACAAACCAAAAAACGAAAAATACAAACCAGGCTTTACGTCTACCTCCTCATCAGAATCTCTTGCGGAGCGAGGCATTTTCGTTATCACTTAAACCATATATTAACAACAAATAATATTAAAAAAAATCACTGAACAAAACGGCAATGCATTAGCACGTGTTATCATCTGAATTTAAACTAACGATATATTCGGTATACAGCACATTGCGCGCGGAACATCCGTCGTAGAAAACGCATGCAGAGGCACCAAACGGCAAGTTTCGAGAATATTTAAATTTCTTCGATAAGTCCGTTAAAAAACATGCATAGATGAGGTATAGGATAGACCTATCACCTAATGCATATTTTTGTCCCAGAATTCGAGGGCTTGCGTGCCCTGTTACCATTCTAGCATCACTTTCAACGTTACCGATTTAACACGGACGACGATTTTAACATTAGTAGCGGTTAGAATTGAAACTAAATTTAGCCATGAAATCGCAAGTGAAATATAGGATAAGTTATTATAAACAAACTATAGGATTATTACTTTGTGTAACATGCTTCCAATTGTCCAAACAATTAAATGTTAATAAATAATATTATTTACTATAAAAATAAGCATAAATTATACTTTTCAAATGGAAAGGTAACTTTTATCATTTTTGTAACGAATATAAATTATTTCTCAATAATTGACGCAAGTGCGGGAAATTAAGAAGTACAAAAAAAAAATCGATGTATTAACTATATGTATTCATTCGTTTAATAAACAAACAGCAGGAATTCAATTTTTAAATGTATCTAAAAATATATTAAGTAATGGTTTGTTTAAAATTAGTATTCGTTTCTTACAATAAATATCTTCGTAATAGAGAAACAGGTGTTAGCAGAAAATATTTTATATATCCACCATATCTTTATGTATATATATTAACATTAATGTATAAGTTGCTAAATTTTATATATTCGTTTAATATAAGTCGTTATTTGCACAAAAGTTATAGTATAAATTATAGAAATCTCATAATCTTAAAATCGTCTGTGGTGCAATATATAGATGTCTAAATAATTCTATTGTTTGTTTATAATCACCTATCATAAACGAAAATCGTAATAGGGTATGGAAATCCTCACATTCTGAGATAAGAAAAATGCGTTGGGTTTTCGTGTATACTGTATTTTGCACGTAGTAGCAACAAGCCTGGCTAGCTCAGTCGGTAGAGCATGAGACTCTTAATCTCAGGGTCGTGGGTTCGAGCCCCACGTTGGGCGATATTTCTTTTGTCACAATTATTTTTAAATAATTTTTAATATTATTTCATTTATATTCCCTTCTTTATATTAAAGTTGAATTATATTTGTTTTTGTTTTATGGAGTATTAACCCTGGAATGGCATTCTGAGGTTATTTATGATCCCAGCAAAATAACGACAAATAAAAATTTTCGTTATCTTTTTCTAAACATTTGAATTTTATAAGCTTGAAGTACATACTTGAAAGTATATTAGTGAATTTCTATAGATTTTTCTACATGTTCAAAGTGAAGGGAAGCCACACGAAATTTGAAAAAGCTCAGAATTCTGTGTGAGGTTCATGAAAACAGTGTGTCATTCTAGGGTTAACATCAATTTATTTTGTTATGTAATATTAATTATTATATTTTTTACATAATGTAAGTCGTAATTTACATAATTTATACCAAGCGAAAATACCCGACCAACTCTCGTTAATAAAAAAATCTTTGTTATATTTTTTATCGTCTATTGAAATGGATTCCATTATAAAAGAAAACACGATAGTTTGTAAATGCAAGAGAATTGCTTTCTTTTTTGTCACCAATTGGTGCGTAATAATGCAAGAAAGTTAATTTTAAATAGTACAACGCACCGAAGGACGTTGCTACAAAAAAGAACACACGATTCTAGAGCAATTTATTTGATCCTTGTAACGTTGCTAGTTCATGCGTGGTCGATTACCGATAATTACTGGAATGTCAAGTGTGAGCTAGAAAGTGCGTTGTCGAAAAGTGCGTTTATTGCGAGAAAGTCGGACATGCTTACAATAAACAGGAACAAAAAAAACAATGTCTAGGGGTTCGATGATTCACGCGTTTTATCTTTTACAATACAATTTACACGCGATAGTGTCACATTGATATGTTTACAAGTGATCTTAGATGCGTTTTGGACGTGAAAGTAAAATTAAATTATGTCTGAAGTTAACCGTTGCATGACGAATTATAATTAATATTAAAAGTAGTTGACTAGTGAATCGATTAACCATTGGTAACCAGTAGGGAAAAGCCATTGTAAGGGTAAAGGCATTAGTCACTTATACATTTATTTGCAATATTTTTGTCTTGTCACCTATTTTGAAATTATGTTTTTTTGCAACATAATACATAACGAAATACACCGTTAAAATCCTCTAAAAATAAAACAAATTTCTATCTAGGTCCCAGTTGATTACCAATTTGCTATAAAAATACGAATTACTATCGTTAATATTAATTTAATGTAAAATTATAATAATTAATTTAATAAAATGTTTAAATATTCAACTTAACATAGAACTACTATCTATAAATAACATTTAAGTATTATTATTATGTATTTATGTGAACAAATGAAAGGAAAATGTAGTTTAATTATTAAAAATGTTATTAATATAATACATGTTTGTGTGCAAGATAAATGCGATTACAGATTATGGCGTGTCTTGTGTTTACCATCACGAAATCTTCGCGTCTGACCATTCTGAATGCTTCACTACTTACGAAGCGCGGGTACAATAACCTCCTTATCGTCAAACACAATTCTGCTCACGTTGCAAAATATCGAGTTTTTAAACTGCAAGCTCGTATTGCAAAATATTAGGATTTACATTTGAAAGCTCGTGTTGCTTTATATTAAGACAAGAAATCACCGGGTCATGTTGCAAAATATTATAATTTACAAGCACAAATCTTCGCGTGGCAAAATATTAGAATTAAAAATAATTTATGGTACAAGATATTACATTCAAAAATATGGCATAAATGTAGTTTCTTTTAAGAATCGATACTTTTAGATTTTACTTCGAAAAATATTTTTAGCTTGTTTGCGCGATATTTCGAATCAATGATTTTCTACTGAAACGAATTATAAGGATGTATCTACCAGATTCTAGTGTAATATAAAAGTCACCGAAGCAAGAACGGAATATTTCTCTCATGCTGAGACATAGCTCCACTTATTGGCTCCTAGAAAGTATTATTGATCGCATAAAGCTATTTCATACATGGAGACAAGCATTTGCTTTTTGTATGTAAACGACGTAAAAAGGAAATGGGGTTTCTTCCTTTATTCTAGTTTTATGATATAAAAGAAGGAAAGATAAAAAATTCTTAACATTTTTTTACGGTTTTTATTTTAATTTTATGCAATTAAACATTACAAACATTATTTAAATTATTTGTACACATAAATATTTTTCTATAGAAATACTTAAATACGCATTAGTTTTGTGCTTACAGAGTAAAAACGAAAATTTAAATTTTTTATTTTGCATTGATATGACGTATGTAACGTATTCTACGCAAAATTACTATCAATGTTAGGTAATTTTTTATACAATATAATGTGAAACAATTTCTATAATAATTTGATTCTACGATTTTATGCGCTACGCGAGGTATCAAGCTGAAAGATTTAAAGTAGTTCATTGCTCCTTTTATTTTTGGGTTTCCTTCGGAATAGTTTAGGGTATATGCTAATGTTTTCAACTCCTTAATTTTATTTTAAATATCGTATTAAGGTCAAAGGCTCAGGGAAGATCTCTAAGTTCTAGTAACCTATTTTTGCCCTCCCCTTTGACGTGGGGAGTATCGACTGTAGGCATCTAAACGTGGGAACTTGTAACTTGACCTAATTTTCCAGGTTGTCTCCGTGTCCTTGAATCAATACAAGTTCCGTATTTTTATAACGAATATTAAATAGGAGCAACACGTTTTGTATAATATGTAAAGCAAGATTTTAAAAATATTAAAGAGTGATAAACTTAATATAAAATAATTCAATGAAATTTAAGAAATTTCATGAGTAAAATTGCGTATGTCCTTTTTAGTTACAAAACTAATAAATTGGAAAGAATTTACTCGTTTGGTCAAAAAGTAATGTGGGTTTCTTGTACAAAACAAAGCTGATATAGGTAATTTTTCTTATAGATATTCCGAAAGCTGATACTTTAATGAGTGATTTAAGCAGAAGTATTATTTAAGCAATTACATTCTATATTAAAAAAATACTACAATCAACTTTTTATGATTTCTTGTTGCTTCATTAAATTTAATATACGCATCCGTTGAGAAGTATATGGACAATCATTATATTTGTTTCAAAGGAAGTAAGTGATTAATCGGTGCAAGATACGAAAGAATATTACATATTTGATATTTTATTTATTCAATTTTATTAAAAAAACCGTGGTTCTAAAATTGTTGAGCGAATGTGTAAATTAATATCACTTTTATCCTCTTAACTTTACCAATAATATATAAGAATACATGATAGTTACATAATTGACACGTGCTCCAAAATGTGTCGCTATGGTGACACTTAGGATGGGGGTTACTATTCAATAGAGGGATATATATTCGATGTCCCTCATCTTGTGATAGAATTAATACTGTTTCTAACCAAAAACACGCATTAGTCCATTATCTAAATATATAAATAAATAATTACCGAATTATTATTGTACCACAGCCGTACAAAAATATATTATTTTCTTTATCTATACAATTCTCTCATGAAAATTTATTATTATTTCTCTGTATTATGCAAGGTAATATCAATATTAATATTCATGCAATATTTGAGTAAAGTCTAAAGTGTAAAGTAACAGGAAATAAAAAGGTAGTGTATATTTTCGTAAGAAGCTGATGAGGTTTTTAAATTTCATTAGGCAATTTTTTTGAAGTCGATTATAATTGTCCGTGTAAGCACGATTTCAATCAAATTGAAACGACTTTTACCACGGCTGTCCGATTAAATGATGCCTAATATAAATGTAGCTTTAGAGTGAATCATGTGGAAGTCCAAGAAGTTGCTTGCCCTTATCAGTCCCATTGCACGGGAGTATCTGTTCCCGCCTTTCTTTTCTTCTTTCGCATTCCTTATTCTTGTTTTCAAAATAACTTTTTTTACATTCCGATTTTACACAGTACATGTATAATGTCCAGTATTTTTACGGACCTAATTCAATGTTTGAAAACAATTTTAATATCATTCTTTTTTAAAATTTGTATGACTTTAGCATAATTACAAACCAATATTATTTTCTTGCTATTCACACCTTCGATATTAACAAATTCTATTTTATTAAATTTAAAGTAAACATATTTTGGAATCAAGACATCATATAAAATCTATTATGTATTACGAATTTATTATATGTAGCTATAAATCATACCTACTTTTCCAAAGATTGTAAAATCAAGGACCATAGGATATATTTCCATCAAAGATAATTTTGTATTTTAATCTTTTTTCCAATGGTAGAGAAGAAAGACATCACAAGGACAACTTAAAACTAGTGTATTATAATTTTACCAAAGAAAAAATTATATTCCAAAACGTTGGTATAAAGTTATTGATTAAAGTTAGTTGGCGATTTGGAAACGCGTTAAGAAGGAAGTTATGAAACGCTTTCGACACAATTTGAAACAATTTCAAGTAATTATTTTTACCTGATAAGCGTTCAACGTTACATTGACAAAGGTGCATTGACTCTAATCGTAGGTGCATTAGCGCAAGGTTGAAGGCCAACAGCTCGAGGAACTCGATTCAACGCAAATTTCTGCCCCATTTTTGGCGGAACAATTGATTTATAGTGATGGGAACTAATCTAGTCATCGACCTATCGTTTGCTCAATGGAATTCAAAAGAACTTGCAATGTATCGTGAGAGGTTGCTCTTACATGTGTCGTGCTGTTTGAAAAATATTAGGCAGGTCAGTCAAAAAAGAACCAACGCTAGGAATTCTATTTCTATTAGTTCTACATCTTCGAGTGAAGCCAATGGCATTTATCTGGGTCATTGACACATCGAAAAAAGAAACGGAGAACTTCTTCTGTCATTAATTTAATTAATTTCAATATTTATTCGTATGATTATCGAATTCACGATTTTATAAAGAGTAAAGAAGCAAATAAAGATGGGAAAAGAAGAAAAACAGAAAATGCAGGAAAAAGAGAAAAAGCAGGAGGATGGAAAAACGAAAAAGGAGACAAAGAGGTGAAAAAGGGAAAGGATGGAAGAAAGGAAAGGAGAAAGAGGGGAAAGGAGAATAACAGAAGTAAAAGTAAAGAAAAATCGAGGAAAAAAAGAGAAGAGGCTAAAAGAGAAGAACGAAACGAAAGAAAAAGATGAAGTGAAGAAGAGGAACAAAAGGGACGAAAAAGGAAAACCAACGAAACAAGGATTTCTCCTCATTAGAGAACCGGATTTTCCTCAAGTAATAAGCAATACGTCCGCGATAAGTTGGCCGCCGCGTTGGATCGGCACAAGAGCAAGGGGGACGTACTAACGAAAATGCGTATTTGATTCGTTAGAGGGCCAGCATCTCTGACCATTTATAAACAGAAGTCACACGTATTGGCATTATTGGCCGAAACATTCGTAATGAAGGCGGGACGATTCATACCGACGAACAAAACCTAAGTTCCGCTGGGCGCTTGTCCCGGCCCCCGGCGGCCAACTTACCGCGGACATATAATACATTCATTACTTGCTGCTGAGATAAAAATTCAAAGTATGGATATTTCTACATTGTTCGATCTTGCAAAAATTGGTAGAACTAATAAAATTGGAAATTGTTTATCAGACTATAGCAACAGGGGCAGATATGCCCGGCGTCTGCGCGTCGCGACGCATGCTATGTATAGCCAATGATACGTCTGGTGGCCGGGGCATTGGTTCCTTCGTGCGAATTATATGTTCATTGCAGGCCTGGCATCGGCCAAGACGCACGGGTACTATGTTTGCACTTCGAGAAACGAACTTATACTATAAAACATTTTCCGACCTAAATAATCAAAAGTGTTCATTAGACAAATTTTAATCCTCATTTCTTGTCTTTGTTCGAGCAATCGGCGCGAGTAAATCAACCCCTTGAAGTTCGCGAAAGTGATCGAGCTTATTTCATAAAACAATTATTCTTAAAAAGTTTTTTCAAGAGGAATATAAAGAAATGAATGAAGAAACCATCAGCATATAGATAATTGATAGCAGTAAAAATCGTGTAGAATTAGTGATTCATAGAAAGATGATATAATTAAAAAGTAGACGCATAATGCGATTTTGGAGCGAGTGATTTTGAAGAAATAATCGAAGGTACCCGCAAGGAATTTGTGCCTGCAAGAAGTATTCTTTCTACTGCAGTTTGTACCGATAAGGGTGTGTGCATATCGCAGTTGCTGTTTATACAAGAAGGTAATTAGTGGTGGAATGTGTTCAGTTAAAACACTTTAGCAGGCGAAATCTGTACAAAACCATAGACTAAAGTAAAACTATGTATCATACTCCTTTCCATAACTAATTAAAAAAATGTCGGTAAAATTGTGTGTAATTATGAAAAAAAAATATTACGCGAGACTGGAACTCTGAGAATACGAAAAAAGCTGTTATCAGTATAAGTAATGGATACTTGTGTGGTTTGGTTTTGTTTCTTATTAATGCAAAAAGTGAGGTGCATACATAGGTGCCCGAAAGCTGCACCTGTTAAGGATCTAAAGAATTTGATGATTTTCATGGTGTTACTGTTGTCAGTTCGGATTAAGTTATTATTGTAGTTAGATTAGGGTAATATAGTATAGTATATATGGGTTTAACCATCCCATAAGGTAAAATCGGTAAAAGGAGAATTTTCGTTTTATTCTTAATTCGAGTGCTATGTTTGAACATTTCAATTTTATTTTGCACAATTTGCCTTATAAATTACAAAGTTATGATCCTAGAATCTTAGTACAAAAATGGTTTTGCACAGGTTTCTCGTACTGTGATACCCTCTTGGTTTTTCAAGGAAAATACAAGTTAATGTTAATGTCAAGAGTATAATGAAATGTCGGTTCATGGTTATTATATACCTGTAAAGAAATTTTACTAAGAAGGTAGTCTCATGTAACGATTGTCGAGAGCAGTGTTATTCAGAATTTAGGAGAATTGAGGAGAACCGCTTTTAAGTGTCCCTTTGAACAGTATGTGACCGGAGGTTAAATTTCGATAAGCCAGTGAATTGGATTTACTTTAGACAACAACTTTTACGCACAGTTTTTCGTAGAATCTTGCTGCAACGTGCACACGCTTGGTTGTATGATAAAAATCATAGATAGGTGCGTGCGATACGGTTTGACGTAAAGCGTAAAGTTACGCAGGAAATAAATTAGAGAATTATACCAAAAATTGTGTAGCTGTTAAATTAGCTTCTTTACATTCGATAGAAATCGTTAATTTATCATTAACGCGAGGACAATTGAGTGCTATGATAAATGATCTATAAAATGCAAATGATTAAAGTCTAGTAATACCGCATCAAAATTGAATAATATCCTATCTAATAATTCTATTAGGTGTAACAATAAAGAATCCACTTAATGGATCTATTTTATGGTTATTACCGAATAACAGCAATTTCAATAGCGGCAATAAATTTAGGACGAGAACTTGTAATTTAGATTATATTCACACTACTATTCCTGGCAAAAAAGTTTTCAATCAAACACGATAATATGGAACCAAGTAAGAATACTGAGGCTCTTGAGGTACGAAATGCTACGGTAGAAATAAAAGACATATAGGAAAATTAAATAAATTTAACATAAAATAAGTGAGAAAAGAACAAGAAACAGAGAAAAAAGAATATAAAGTTGGCATAAATATTGGAAAAGGTATTCGATAACATAAATCTATAAAGAGATAAACGATACTCCACTTAATATTCCTATTACCTAATATTTTCTACTATTTTTATGTCTACGTATGATTGTTTTGATGCGTTGCGGCATTGGTACTAACGAGATTTCCGCAATCTGTAGATGGAATTTTTTCCACGATAACTTTACTATTTCTCAAAGCTCATTTCCAATTTTAAGCATATTTTCATTAAGTAGTAGTTTAATATTAGTTTAATATAATTGTAGTTTATAAATTTTGTATTAGCTTTTATATTTATATAATAGTACTTTACACCACAAAAACTTTAGCATTTTTAGCTAATTTTATATTATCGCGTTTAATCGAAAACTTTTTGCTAGAGGTAGTATGTACATACAACCTTTCTTTCAGTTCTTCTTTTTTGAATATATCATTTTTTAATCCTGAAGTGTTGATCGTTAGCTATTAACAATACAACCATTTTTCACTTTTGTATTTTCTGGTTGTCTATAAATAGTTTAATCTTAATCTTCGTCATTTTCTACAACTTCGTTATGTATAAGGAGTTTCCCCATGCTCTTTTTAGCGTAATGTTTGCAATGGAAAACCATGCAGTTCCCACTATGTAGTAGTTTCTACTAGTACGTCTCTATTTGTTTTGATAGTAGAGGACAAAAGTAGGAAAATATACGGTTCGGATAATAGAACATTTGGATAGTGGAACGTTCCGATAGTGGAACGTTCGGATGCTAGGTCTTCGGATATTGGAGGTTGCACTGTACTAGCAATAGATGCTTTTTCCTATTCCAAATATCTAGTGCTTATATCTCGTACGGATAATAGATACTTCTTATGTTGAAAAATGTATAGAATTTAATAGCCAAAAAGGTATGAGATCCATACAAATTAAAGCCCACTGTCAATTTTATATAAACATCTGCTGTCTAGACATAACATTAACAAATAGGCAGTAAAGAGCTGACTATTTCTTACTAGTTTATAGTCTCATTATAATCCAATCACTGTAATACCTTAATCTTAGTATAGCAGATACAAAAGGGGTGAACGTAAAATGAGTTATGTGCTTTCTCTTTGTCATTCTAATAGTGTCGATTTTACAAGTACTACTATAGATCCTCGGAATAGATATTATCTCTAAATGATTGTATCTACGGAAAAAATTTTTCTAAGATGATAAATTTCGATTTCTACACAAGAAAAACGATGACGAAAAAAGTGAGTTGCGAAAATAAACATTTGATTTCCGCGGAATTAACTTCGTCTTATGACAATTAACTACGGAAGCAATTATTCTCCTGATTACTTTAATCGCAATCACATTGTTTTCTTCTTGGCTGGAGGCTATGTTTGAAGATTATCAAAGTAAATTACTGCGCTTCTTTGCGTTTACCTTTTATATTTGGGGCGCTCGGTCGTTAAATAATTTTAAAAACCTTTGTCGGGCGGTGCTTTTGCTTGTAAATTATGTTGTAGTATGTACAAACATTAAATAGATTCAGTTAGCAATTGGGAATAAAATTAAAGTATTGCTCATGTAAAAGTATTAACTTTGTTGGACAACCCATGTTATTTTAAACAGTAGAAAGTAAAATTGAAAAAATAATAATAAAAACGATATTATAATATCTTTTTTTGTTGTTTCAAAGGATTATGTTTATTAAGAAGTTCGTGTAATTTTGAATAGTACAAAATCAAATTGAAATAATTTTAATCTTGATACTATCCATAATGTAATAAATAATTTTATAATTGAGTGAAAAATAAAAATTTTTCACATATATAAAATAGCGTCAACTCTGTAAATTTTACAACTGTGGTTCTATCCCTTGCGTATTATGAATTAAAATTTAATATTTTCTTTCTTTTGTAGAATTTTCGTTTCCTTTCTTTTTATACTGTCGATTTTAAGTATTTTCTAAGAAACTGCTTTGCAGGTAAAACCATGCAGGATTGATAACGTAAAACTAACAAGGTATATCGAATGAAAGTACCTGGAAGCATGGGAATAATCGATACATGTTTTCAAATACTGCGGAAATTGTGTGGGAATACAGTGGCTTCTTGTGTCTAAAATTCCATTCGTGGAATCATAAATGTGAAATTCTGTGTAGCAAAATATTTAGAAACTTAAGCGACTTATCATATTGTTACTAATTTTAAACAATAAGAGCATATTATAGAAGTATTAATTAAAGCTACACAAACAAATTTTATAATATACAATTTTTTCTGCTTTAATGAATGCATCTTGATGTAATTTGTTTACAAATTCTACTACAAATTTAAAAGATATTTTACGTTTCTCCTTATTTTTAAGTTATATAAAGTACAAAGTGCTGTATTCTTTTATTAAAAATTTAAACGTTTCTACACATATATATATATATATATATATAATACCACTGGGAAAGCATATAAACATACATTTCCTTAAAGTGGCAATGCAATCACGAAGTATAATTTCTGCAAACATGTGTCTGATCACTATGGGCGCATACTACTTAAATAATCAATGTTCCCCTAACTACTTATTTCATTAAGGACAGTAGAACCATCAAAGTGCTTAAAATAATCTATTGGTAATTTCTCATAAAAATTGTATAAATCTACACCGATGAATGTTTGCAAATCTACAGTGATTTTCTATAAATAAAATGAATAAACATTAAGTTCCATTGCATTATGTATTTCTTCAGTTATCTATCGTTTTTGTTTCTTCAGTACAAATAAGTACACTTTAATTCTTGATAGTTCTAGTGTTAAAATTGTTTAGTTAGTTAGTTAGTCTTGAAACAGTACATAAAAATAAAATTCGCAATGTGCAAATCATTGAAAGTTGCAGAAGTGCAATATATAAAATTATATTCTAATAGTTTCAAACTTATCTTTAAACTATCCGATATATGAATTATTTAAGTAATTTGCAAATTATTTATTTATTATACATACGAATAAATATATCTTTTAAACAATTACTGAATTATACGATTAGCAATAAATATTACAGTACGATAATTCTTAATACAAGAACGATAACAAGAAATGTTTAAATGAAATGGTATAAAAATGTTCTTTAATTCATTTTATTGTTACTGTCAACTAACGTCTACTGAAAAAGAATCAATATCCACATGTCAATTAGAAATAATTAATTCTGGTTTTGGAAAATGATGAAGCGGGATACCGAAAACGATAAAATCGTTACTGTTCAGTATCACTACGGATTTTGCGCACCGGTGTCTACACCCCCTTTTCCTCTTCCTCTGGCTGAGGGTGAGGGACTGGCAGCGAATGTAGACCTTCATGGCAAACTGTATGCCAAACAAAGTATTGATCACGCGATGGTAGCAACGGCGAACTTTAAAGGGGTTACTTCAGAGATTTCAATTGAAAATTTTATTTTTCTCCAATTTCTATGCAACCTTTCGAGTGATCGGATACTTTAAACAGATCTCACAATGAGTTAAAATTGGTTTTTGGGTTCTGTTTTTATTTTTCCAAAATCTGTATACTTCAAAATCTTATTTTCCTCTGATTTTTATTATCTTTGTAAAACTAACAGGTCGGTTGAAAAGAGATATCGTTATGAAACATTCTGAGATATATTTTTTAACAATTGTAGAATCTAATTGCATTCTTATTCATTACATAAATAGAACAAAAAACAGTTTTAAAAATTAAGAAATTTGTCTAAGAATGAACGTGAATACAGCGCGAGAAGTTGAAAATTGGAAATCAAATTAAAATTAGAAATAAAACTAAAGTTACAAATATAATTTCATCATGTTCTGTAATAAGTATTCAGGTTTAGAACTATTTTTTGGATTTAGGTGATATTCCTCAACAAATTTCGCAACAATATTTTATTCTAATTATATTATTCGCAGAACAATGTAAAATCAAGTACCTAACGAATAAAAATGCGATTAATTACTACAAATATTAATATATATATGTATATATGCAATAAGATTCATGTAAATATCTCCTTTCATTTCTTCAGAAAAAAATGCTCACTTTTTAATCGTTTACACTAGAACCACCGTTTAAAACAATAGCTAATCACTAAAAAAGAGTAAAAGAATACCGTACATCAAATGTAAGCGTGAAATGACAAAAAGTAAATGAACGTGTCCTCGTTCCACTCGAATTCCATTGATCGAGCCACGTTTTCTTCGAAGCAAAAGCGACTTGGTGCGTGTATGTACGATTCGACAGGTGTAGCGAGAATAATGAAAATGATCGTGTTGCTTCGTAATTTATGCTCGTGCTATTTTCAGGTAACGGCGTGAAATTACCACGGCGTGTATTGCACGTGAAAAAGCGAAACGTCGAACGCGATCACCTGGAAGAGGTTCGAGTAATAGTAAATTGACACGCGCGTTTACAAATGGGGAGTATTTTCCCACTGCAGTACGCACGATCTCGTCTTATGACTCAGATTGCGAAAATGTTAGCTAACGCGTCAGCTAACAGTGCGACTTTAACTGTATAGTCTATCGGGAGATTAAATAAATCTGCTTAGATGCGATTACATCGATCGCGTTAAATACATTTGCATTTGCTATACATTGGCTTCGGCACCTGTATGTTCTATACTTTCTTCTTTTCTTTTCCGGTTCTTTTTTTTAATTTATTTCATAAGCATTTTTTTTTTTAGGAACGAAGCTTTTTTATAGATATTTGTTTCACGTTGTAAACGGATCAGCTAATTATCTTTTCTACTCGTTTAACACTAGATGTTCAAATTATTCTGCGAACAAATTTCACACAGTAACATAATTTTCTATTATTTCATTCTTTTTAAGATGGATATTGATTATTTGCATCTGTATTACGAAAATAAATGAAGTTGACTAACTGTGACAATTTTCGGGAAGTATTGAAACTTTCCTCCGGTAGATTATGTAAGGCATGATACGATATTAACTTTGAATACTCTTTTGTTTACGGAAGAATAGGAAGTAGTATGAGTAACGTTTCTTTCAGGTGTAAGTGATGACTGTTCCGTATTTTTCATACCTTCATAATTAACACGAATCAAAGCACTTTTATAGTATTTGCACATTGCTCCATTCTAAAAACAGCAGAAATTCCCCATTTCTTTAATCTATTGCTCCAAATGATTATTACCAATATACTTAAAATAAGAATAAACTAATTAGTGAAACTTCAATTAAAATTTACTTAAAATATACAAATTTTCTAGTATATATCTACTAATGCAATTAAGAAGTAAAGTTATAACTATCTGAAACTATTGAAATAATCTTCAAACTATTATCATTTGTATAATTTAACTAAGATAACTGCAAGCATTTCTAGTAAATTTCATCTATGTAAAAATCTCAGTAGACGTTTTTGTATCTCAAAACCGGTTTGACCCAACTGCTATATTGGAATTTTATATCAATATAAAAATAAGAACTGAAACAACAGTAGTTCAAACAATTCAATTTTCTTTATTTAGTCGATAATGCACATGAGTGCTGTTTTGAATGAATCAGCAGAAAGCAGTGATATAATATAATAAATCTTAATTTTGAAAAAATAGACTTGAGTTATACTTTTTAATTTACTTAAGACTAGAACTTAAGTTTTCTATTTTTTTAAATTAGTACTTTGAACCATAATTATTTATATACCTAACCGAATAGAATTGGAACAATAGCTGATAAAGTTATTTGATTAATATAAAAATGTTAAGGTAGATACATCTATTACTATTTGCTTTCCAGCATACGATCATCCAATAGTTACGGAAATTATCCATCTGCCATACCAGTATGTCTGTGTTCGTATTGGCGAAATAGGATATTTTAAACGAATTGCATATTAGTATCAAGGTCGTTTTAAATGTCTTGAAGTTGTTAGAACAGTTATGTAATCCTATTCCTTGCCATCACGCACGAAACACGGTTTTATCCGATATCGAGCAAGGATAACTATAATGATGCGAGTTCGTGCTTAATGTGAAGATTTAATTTGCCAGAGTTCGTTGCCACGTAATATTTTCAACAATATTGTCGATCAGCATACACTTCCTTAAGCACGTTTCACGTCATCGTACATCGTAAAGTATTTACATTCTTACATCATTAGAGTTTCATAGTATAGCAATATAAACTGTGACGGTATCATATATTAACAGCAAAACAATGGCGATCATTGAGTGTTGTATTAAATAGCGTGGTAACGTTACAAAATCTGCTTTTAATATAAGCTCAAAGTATCCGATATGTTAACTAATGATAACGAAATGATGATGATCGGCTTTTTAAAATGCGTGGTTAGAAAGTTTCGAAACTCTGTTTTAGGAAACTTAAGACAGCACAAAGTAGCTAAAGGCTTTGAATTTTGATGATTAAGAATTTTTAGAAGTAAAAGTCGTATGTTTGCTACTAAGAAAATATTAAAACTTTTTTTGAATCAAATAAAGAGTGTTTCTTTTCTAGGTAAAAAATAATTGTAATTTTTTTATTAAGGCTTAGTAAAAGTTAAAGCTAGATAATATCTATTATGGCGATTATGAATTTGTAGAACTAAATTGTACAATAAACGTTGTTCTAATACATAACTTAAATCTTTATTAGGTGAAAGATATTTTTAAAATCTTCCTCTAGTCATGAGTTAAAGCGTAATAACATTTCTACGATTTTAAACTATTCTGAACTAAGTGTTATTAAATATACGTGTTATTTCTATGTTACTAAAAATTTTGCATTCGCTTTGTAATGCATATAGGTAACGAGAGCGCGTTGGTAATCAAATACACGGTTAATTGCAGCTGTCGACTGACAGCTTGCAAATGTTTGAACTACAATATTTATTAGTTTTCCAACGCAAGTATTATACCGTATTATACTCATCGTATTATCCCTGTAAATGATGTTGTATGTTTTTCTATCCTTTATTAACATAATTTATTATGATTCATTCATTAGATGCAGTACGTATTTCTATCTTTAATTAACATAATTTATTTTGATTTATTTGTTAGATTAAAAATTGCTACAACAAAAACTAGATTAAAACTTGAACCTTCTATTTTTTTTCATTTTTGTCGATTTTATTTAAGTCGGCACCCAGGGGTAAAACCATTCCTTAACACTAGAACTACCAAGATAGTCAAAATGATTTATTTGTAACTTCTTATAAAACATATTTTTTGAGATTTTTACCGATTTTACATAAGTAGCGTGAACTAAGATTCATTTTTCTTGCATTATATATTTTTGCGAAGATTCTATCATTTGAATCATCTCATGTCAGTGCAAGTAAGTATACTTTAATCGCTGGTAGTTCTATTGTTAAGCAGGAGGGTTAAAATCGACATCATTAAGTTAAAGATCGCGAATTTAATTGCTAACCTAATAGAGCAGTATCCTGTTTTAAGCGGGAAACTTTGTGTGTTACCATATTTTCTATATTTCACAAGTTCCGTTATAGAGAAAGCCCTCTTACTATTAAATATATTCGAACAAGATCTATGAATCTAAAATATTTGTCAAATTTTTATTACCATCAACTTTCGAATAATCGCCTATGCTGAATTAGAATTCCCCTCCGAATTTGGGTTTCTTCCATCTTGTGTCTCTCTCAACATTTCCTTGACCACTTCCACCGTTCTTTTCCGTCTCTCTTTTTAATATTACGTGTCACCACATTTCCCAGGATTCTCGTTAACGTGTATTGCCTTTCGATACATTCAACAACAGGAAAAGTGTCGATCACTCATTGTCAGAGAGGTTTATTCCATTCGCGCCTTGTCCAAAAGGACATCGCACGCACATGCGCATCGGTGCTTCTGCGCATGCTTGGATACGTACAGAAGATTAATCACGTGATCCCCTGTAGACAAGATGCTGGTGGTCGCTTTTGAAACCACAAAAGCGCATCGATTTACACTAGCCGGTTCATTCTTCAAGTATCTTTCACGCGACACGTGTTTTGGAAGTGTTAATATCGGTTTCCTTGCCTTTAGAATCGTTTATTCTGCATCAATATAGAAAGTTGTGGCGATACTACTTTTTCTCGGCGGCATTGAAATCAATGGTAATTGCGCGCGTTTGGTTTCAATTCGTAAACTAAAGATATGATTGATTCTTGCAACGATTGTACTTTATTTTTGTAGTATTGTTTATCTTGAGATACCAATTCTTAATTATTATCAGTGACACAATTGTCAATTTGATTATTAAAATTTTAATTATTCTGTGGCAAAAGAATTCTATGGTAAAGTTAATTGGTTAGAAAATTATATATATATATATATAAAAGCTGTTCTATACAGAACAATACATTTATTTTCATTCATTTTTGTGATACCTAAAAAAAAATGTTATTTTCTTATCTTTCATTAGTTTTAAAAAATGGTTTACATTTACACATTAATTTCGATTGCAGTTAGGGAGGCAATTTATTGAATAACAAGAGGCTGGAAACTCTAATTGTAAGACATTTTTTCATTAGGATGAAACTGAAGTACGTGTTGAAAATTATTAATGATATCTGAACTGTTTTGCTACGACTTAATGACACTGGAACTCTTTAAATGTTTTGCGTGCAGCGCGTTGTGGGTTGCCAGCGAATGGGTCGTTTCTTTTGTATTCGCATTCTGTAGGAATCGCACGGAAAGAATCAATGGTGATTTAATAAACATGCGATTTCTCGCTTTTGGGATTAAACGGTCGGATGAGGAACCTGGAATACGAGGTGAGACTAGAGATTTACTTAGGAAATTATATACAGTCAGTTGTAAAAGTCTACGTACACTTCTAAATTTTAAATATTTACAAAAAGTCAGAAGTTTCGATCCTTTTACAAATATTAATCTGTTTACTCATCAAAGTTAAAAGCAGTGTTAAAAAGTAGACATGTAAAACTTGTTATATCTACTGGTACAAATGTGACGGTTTACAATTTGTTTAATATAAATAAAATAATATCTTCTACATTTTTAGAAGTATTTTTATTTATGTAAACAATGATTTTCCCCTTATGAAACATCTCCCAGAAGTATTTCTCATATACAATTTTATATTTCATGAACATTCGCGAAATTTTTGCTCTTTTAAAATATGTCCTAAAATATGTAAATGTTTGAAATTTATGTTGTGTATGTAGACTTTTGCGACTGACTGTATGATATAAGTCATGGTTTGGGAAAATAAATGCAGGTTTAAAAGAAATAGATTTGATGTAGTTTGATACGATTTATTATGATAAATCTATATGTAAATTGAATAAAAATGTTACAAAAGTTTTACTATATATGTATCGCATAAGTTAACTATAGATATATGCTGCGTAAATATATTATCACTATTATTATTATGACTTATATATAATTCCTGCCTTCCGGGATAAGGAGACTTCCGGTTTCCATCACAAAACATGTGTCGTAATAAAATTTCATTGCAAAAACAAAATAGAAAAATAAGTATGCAGTAGTTATAGATTACAATTACCACTTACTAACAGCTTATAATTCATCTAACAAGTATATGACTATATAAATTAAATATAGGTTTATTACAATAAATTACATTAAATTATCTTAAATCTATTTCTTTTAAAACCAAATCTGTTTTCTTTGCGTTGAATGTAAAAATGTTAATAATTATAATATTTAATAATAATATAATTTTAATGAATTAGTAATTTAGTCTACAAATTTTGAAATTTAATAATTTATTACTCTCACAATTGAAATTAAACCTTCTCATTGGTAATTAAAAAAATATTGAATAGTATAATATAAAATAATTGCGATCTTTAATGAAAGTACAATTCTACACTTAAGCTTAATAAGTAGATAAGTGTTCCGCAATTCAGGAAACAAAAAAGACATTGTTTCATAGGAAACTGAATATCCTGGTTTCTTTAATTTGACATTGGAGACCTTGAAGGAAGGCTTGGCCTCTTCAAGGCTCTACCGATACACTGCAATTCTATTAACAAGTAATTTTCGCACATTTTGCTATTGTAAGATAGTCGACACATGCTGCGGCGATTCAATTCGCACGTGTCTTCAGTGATGCTTCAAGTGTGTAGCTTTTATCATATTCTGGGTTGTGTCGATCTACGTAGTTATCAAAGTATGCTACTTATCGCTATGAGATGAGGTTTTCACTTCATTAGTACAGCTCATTTCATTCATGAATTTAATTGGTAGTTGATATTTAGCTATCCAAAATGATAACTTAAACAGAATTCTAGTATATACTCACGTCTAACATTCAGAATTAATTGGCTTATATTTGATATTTATAGCATTTGCTATAAATTTAAGCTTTAGTTATAGTATTTATCTGGTATTTAATCCTCATATCTGTGCAGATTCACATATTGTATTAGTGCTATATTAAATGTTTATATATAACATTTGCATTATATTTAATATTTAGATGTCATAAATATTTGCGATATGTTTAATATTTAAATTTAACATTTTCTCTGTATTTAAAATTTAAATATATCTACTATTTACTTTGCATTTAATATTTTACTCCAGTATTTGCACTGCGTTACTATTACAGATAATCAACATTATTTAGGTAATTTTCGAGTTTCTTATGTTTCCTTAATGTCTCCTAAAGGATCGAAAAGGTCCTGTTTACTATTGATTTTCTTTTCCGTTATTATCGATTATTATCTTTGACCAGTTTCGACTCTGGTCATCGTCAACTTTTGACGTGGGTGAAAACAAGTGAAGCAGATAATTCTGCATCACCCTGTCATAAATCATGTGGTACGCCCAGAATGGTTCGTTTAGGTATTCCAGCGTTTGTCTTCCTCACATTCTTTTTCAAGATTTAGTACTCGTTCTTTGGTTAAAAAAAAAAATCCAATAATATCAGTTTCATGTTTTTCTTTAGGCGATATGACGTAAATGGAGTACAGAAAACAATTACAGTGCCGTTAAAGAGTTTTCTCTTATATTGTTCTCTATACTAGTTGAAATTATGGCTTCGTGTAATTGGATATAATCTCGCGTAATTTGCATACAGTACAGAAGTTGTTACATTTGTTAGTACGCAATATTACAATTTAAATAAATGTCTATCGATTACGTAGTACTTTTATCGTAAATGAAAAAAAGTAATGAAAATGAATGAATTTTTACCACAAAAATTTGGTGAGTGTGATTGAACTGATATACAAAAAGGGCTATTACAATTTAAATAATCGTTTAAAAAAACAGAGTAATAAAAAGTTAGATACGTAGAGTAATCCAATGACTTAAAATCTTTAGTTTCTGATAAAAAAATGTTTAAAATTCTTCTGCAAAATTATACGCTAATGCGAAAGTTAATAATTAAAACATGCATGTAACATATAATAAAGTATTAACAAAAAGGAAAATGTTTAATAATATTTCTTAAATATGTGTGGTTAGTTTTAGTAAATATTTCTTTTACAAGACACCACGAATTTTTAACAATGCTTTGCATATTTCAAAACAATGTAACGACGAAAAGTAGATTTCTCATAGTAAGTAAAATCATATGTGTACATAAATGACTGCTATATCATACACAAATTTCCTGTTTTTAACTAAAAAAAGGAAGTGACGCGTGTATATCATCAAGGTGATTCTGGTTATTGACGAAAAGCATTCTGCATACGAAACTTCTTGATTATGGTTTCAAGGCTTCGTGTAAAACACTCACACGTTCTTATTTTGATTCGCTGTTTTTTTCCATCCACCCTTTTCCCCGTTTCTTGAGTATATTTTTCGCTTTCGTGAGATACTGTCATTGCGTTAAGACATTTACCGTCGAGTCTACTAGAGCATGACGATCGAGCACGAACAAAAAGAGGATTCCAAAAGCTGTGAGACACTTATAATGATAGTATAATCCATTGTTAGCTTCCATTCTTTCTAGCTAATACGTTCAAACGTTCGGAACTAATGAATAGTTTGAAATTTTTCTTATTTTATGCCATTCTTTTTAAAGAGAAATGCAATTCTAGAGTTAAATGATTGCCATTAAATTGTTCTTTTTCTGTTTTTGTAGCTGCGATTTCTTTTACGCTGACTTTAATAGAATATGTCACTATGAGTGGTTTTAGAGCAGAAAACAGCAAATTCAAGTAATGTATTACTTAACAGAACTAAATTATAAGAATGTAATTGCAATTGTCAGTTTTTGCAACTGAATGACCAATATGTGGGTCATAGATTGTTTTAAATACAATAGAAGGGCGAGAGTAACATATGCGGGCGAAAGTAAATTAAATCAAAGCCTTTCGAGTACTTTTGATCGAATTGATTCAATTAAGAATAGCAAACCTAAACTTGTCTCGAAGAAAATGAATATTAAAAATACCCACGTCCGAGTTTATTATTTTTTTTTCTCATGTATAAACGAAATTTAATATAACATTTAATACAATATGAGTTATGTGATACCGAGCTTCTATCGTAGCTATTTTATTGTAATTATACAATTCATTTAAGAAGGATACACAAATTGTTTTCTTTGCAAGATTGTAGTTTTGAATGAGAAAACTAAAATATATTAAACGCATATTAATTTTGTTGGATAGAAAATTGTCAAATATGATTACATCATTGAACAGATTTGTATTCATCTCGTTTTGTTCCTTATTACCACAAATTTCAAGACAATACTGAAAGTATACTTCTCATTGTTCTACATGAAGTTACATAAGTAAATAGACTATTACTCTAACTACTCTTCATCGTATTTATCGTTTGTTGTTTCAAATTTTGTTTGTCAACTCGTGAACGCGTTCCTCAATCACTATTATATGTTTTACTTTAAACTATGTACGTATATGCAGGGTTTCATTATCCTTATTCGTTCGTACTTGACTTTTATCAGTACATAATATAAATAGAAACAGATAAGCAACATAAATAAACAAATGGTAAAAAGGGATTTAATTAGATATCTTCTATTGAAACAAAATTATAATTGATATCAATTATTTTCGAAAATTTTAATAAAGATGAAACTAAATTATATTGTTGAAAGGTTTGAGCTTATGTAAAAGTAAGAATTATTTAAAGTAAGAATTGGTCTAAAAGCCGAGGTAGGGTTCCAGAAAAATCCGAAACTTACCAATCGTCGCGCTATAAATATTACGTGACAGCTGCTTTGTCTCTGAGGAGTTGAGTGGTCATTGACAGTACGAGATAGCAAAAGAAGAGTATACAAACGATAGAAATCCAATGAAATTTGGGGGGTAAAGTTCGAAAAAGCGTCCTATTTCCTTTGTTCAGAATTTCAATTCACTAGATCCACTGAAAATGAAAGGCAAAATACACATTTTGGGACAAATATAGTATTTATGAATGATATAGGTTTAATTTTTAGTTCTCAATGCTACAAAAATTTTACGCAGAAAGTGATTCTTCTACAAAAAAATAAATAAAAAATTGTATGCATTGAGAATATTAAACATACATATTTCTTTTGTAAAATAATAATACTTTACTGCAGTATGATGCAAGGAAAGTGCTAATAAATGTTTATAGTACCTAATAGTATTTTTCTATAGTATATTCCATAGTAAAGAAAAAAACTAATATTATACTACTTTATTAAATAGAATAGTATAATACAGCATTTTTATAGAATTTCTTCTCCTATAGTGACAATTTTAAGTGTATACACCACTTCACGGTGTTTTCTCTTTTGATAGTCTAATTATTCCATTTCCTTTTTGCCATGTTTCCCCGTTTTTCTGCATTCTCTTTATCATATGCTATGTGTTGAAACAAACGTTTTTATCATAGAAATTCACGCACTGCTTTTTGCTGTTTGCTATGATAGCTCGCACGACGAAAGTATAAGACACGTAATAACGAGAGACAATATATTGTATACCACAGGAGACTTCGAGGCCACGTTCATTGCATACGCCTACGAAGAAAAATGTCGAAATATGTATATCTTGTAAGAAACCACACCTTTTTTTGTTTTTGAGTGTGAAATTGGGTAGCACTAGTTCCAATTTTATTGATCTTCTTTTTTTTCTGCCCTTTTGTACGTAAAGATTATGAATTTAAATAATGTAGATACATTTTTTTAAAAATAGCTACAATTGTTAAGATTTTTAGTAATTAAAATCGTTAAGGTAAATTAAAATTATCTCTTCATTTTAATATGAAGGTTAATAATAACAGTTTAATTAACTTGAGGAGTATTTTAAGTAATTGTAAAAAACAAAATGATTCTGATTACGATATATATTTTATGATGATTATTGTGATCATTATGTATTAAAGTTCCATCTAATTCTTTGAACTTAAATACTGGCTTTTTATGTATATCTTTTGCAAACATTCAAAAAGCATTCTATTCATTGTACTTTGTGGTATAATACATTTATGACTGAATTAGAGTGTCTTTTCGAGGCAAAGGCACGTATCAAATGAAGAAATTAGTCACAATTGAATTAAAAGGCCGCGTTGGTGCTCGTTTAACTTAATTATCTATGTACACGGATCATGTTAACTTCAATACCATTGTTGTGCAAAAATTTATTAAACAAATTAACCATGTGCATACCTTTCATATCAAACGGAAGAACTTTGCATATTTTATTCTTTATACGTTATTTTATGCACATCTTTAATTTCTGTTGAATGACTTTTACACTTAAGAAGAATATTTACAATAATCATAGCAAGTGAATGAATGAATAAGTTTACTTTTCTTATTGAATTTCTTCCACGCTATTAAAATTATCAGAATAGTGAAATGAAATGATAAATTTTTCAATTAGATAGTATAATAATATCAACTTAAAGTAATCGCTTTGGTAGAATTCTTCTACAATAATGTTAGCTTATATAAGTTCTGTTTGTAATCATTATAATGTAAACAGAGAAACTTGGAGTTCGTAAAGGTTCACGAGGAGTTCTTATGGTATGCGAACACTTGTGAAATCTTCCTACGCTTGTGAATCACGGTTTCGTTAAAATTAGAACCAGGAGAGACGAAGAACCCAAAGGGACGTTGGCCACCGGGGTCAAATAATTTTAGCAAAAATTTTAGTTCTCCAAAAATACTGTTCACAAGAGGGCAAGCTTAACCTTGAGAGTATGGGTGCCAATGAACCCTTAAATTATCTGTGCTTATTTTCATTTCGAAGCACAACGGAGCAGATACACGTATACTGCCGACCAGAGTTTGGTCTCACTTTTCGAACTGTATCTATATCAAACTTTCCCTAAATAATAATAATAAAAAGAATTCTAGAATGACTGTAGTGCTTTGTATTGTTAATTTTACTTGAGTGACTACGGGTAACCTTGATTACGATCTCTAAAATTAACTCATTCACGCACCTTTCGGAAATTACAATCGACGAACGTATGCTAATTATTCCTTCGAAATATAAAACTGCATTGATACTGGCTGCATTCGATTCATAAGTGATACAGTGTGCTGCTCCATTTAATAAAATGGGGAACAACAAGTCCATAATAACAGGCAAATTGGAAAAGTTATTTGATGTATAGTTGATTGATTTTCATATAATTAATGAATGTAAGGTGATGAGTAGCCTGCTGCCCTTTATGCAATTTCACATTTTTATTAACTAAATTAAAAAAATAGAACTTAAGTAGAGGATTATTTCACCTTCAAAATACAATAATTTTAATTTTAATCTGAATGTTATGTATCTTCTTGCATATGAAACACATTCTGTGCCTTTTCACATATTTAAGTTTGCCATAAGTGCATAAAAATCCGCAGTCTAATGATAAGCCTTTCTGAGCATGTATATTAACTACTAATAATTTTTAAAAATATGTGTTTATACATATCAACTACTATTACATGCATCGGAAACTAAGATTGCTGTCCAAAGCAATTCTCAATGCTTCGAGGTATCGATAAAGTCCGTGTGACATAATAAGAACGCATTCCACAACTCTTCTCATGAGATGCTTCCCGTCAACTATCATCTCTTAACTAAAACAATATTAAGGCCTATATATTACGCTATCTGTTATTTAAAAACATCAAAATGATCTGTTAGGTTGACTAAGGGGAATTAAATTAATTTTTTTAAGTTTTTACTAATGAATCTCCACTATACATATGTACTTTCCTTTGTAATATTATATTTTTATACTTCGTTGTTGTAGAATTTTTTATTTTTGTTATTGAAGATATCTGTTCATTGACTTCTCAATTTCATGTTCATCATTTAATTTCATTCATTAAAACATTTCAGTTAATAAGAATACAGTCATGAACCTGCAAGATTCAATTACTATTTTCTTAAATCTCCACAAACTTGACAAGAAGAAAGTTCAATATTAAGCATCAATTTGTGGAGGAAAATTCTATAGTAGAGTAATAAATATTTATTTATTCTGTACAGGAAGGAGACAATTATAATAAATAACAGTACATATTATATCGCAAATTAATTGATCAAAATTTCAGTGAAAGGCTAAAAAATAAAAATTCAGTTACAATAATTACATAAATGCAGTTGCTTATGAAATTATTTTAAACTTTTGAGCGACAGTATCCAGCTCAAAAGTCTTAGGATAAGCATTATATTTGGTTCAAATTCAGAAGCAATTATGATAGTTAATTGTTGAAAGATGTGAAGGAATATTATACATTCAATATTTTTATAACAATGTTCCTGAATAATAAATGTAGCTTAAAATTCATAAGCTATACCAAATTCAATTTTACTAAAAACGATCAGTGTTCAAATGTTAACAGCGTACGTTAATATTTTTCGTGTTATCGAACTTCAACAAATTTTAAAATTTCAATTATTAACAATAACAACAATATTATAAAACAAATTGGATTGCTATCAAATTGTTTGATTATATTAATTAAAAATAAGATGCAAGCTTGAACTAAGGGTAATACAATTCTAATTCAACTTTAGTAACATTCTTTTCGAAGAAACAAGGTAAAACAGGCAATTTCCATTTTTTCTCATCCTGTTATTGTAAAAGTTCCCGAGAGAATTCGAAGTATCGATAAGGACCTCCCTCTCTTTTGTAGTCTTTCAACATTCCATAGCGCCTAAGACCTTTACTCGTTGTTTATAAATAATTGCCGTCTCAGTCTATGAAACGCGATCGCATACATTTGCATTAAAACGAATCCCCCAGAGACTGACTCATTCATTGCAGTCGCACGAGTCCACAATCGATCTGACAGTCGAGCGGGGTTCTTCGCTCTGGAAGTGTTGCTCTGCATGCCCTGTTTCAATCTGTCGGTATAAAGTACAAAGTAAAAAATGATTTCAAATTTGTTTCTTCAAAGTATTAAATAAATGAGGAAAAATGTTTAACAGACAAGTATTGATTTGTTAAGTAGTGTTTAAGTGAAGAAGTGTTAAAATATAGGAGACATTTTGGAGGAGAAAAATTTTGGTTTATACTGAAAATCCAATACATTTTGAATTAGTGTAATACAATTTAAAATTCGTACAGTATAATACAAAGGATAATTGAGATATTGAAAGGGCTTTAAGTGAGAAAAGTGTAATACAAGCAAGCTTATGTGCGATATATTTTTTGGAATGAGCCAGTGACAGATTAATAAAGTGAATAGGAAACAGTAAAAAATAAAGAAGATACTTAACTTTTGTTTATATATGACTTTTCCATATTTAAAAATTGAACTATTAAGAAGTGACAACTTTGTGATGTGCATTATCAACATGACAGTTGCGTACAGTGATGGTAAGATACATACTGCAAGATATACAATTGTTCATAAAAATATCTGATCATTTAGGTACATCGAAGATCTTCATAAAGTTTTATTAACTTATTTTACAGTACGTCTTTAAAGATAATGTTTCGTGCTCTCATTAAAGTGATTTTCTTATCCGTATTGCAAATAAATTTCGAGTTACTTTTCCTTTACCAATACACCGTTATACATAAAATTTACTGAATACCTAATGTAGATAAATACTTTTATAACTAACTATATACATTTTGTTTAGATAAATACACTATAAGATTTTTAAGTTCATACAGTTTTTAATTTATTGATATGGCTGTGAATGTGTCCTGAACTCATTATATCAATAAACTCGCATCAATTAATTGTTCCTTAGCAACGTTTCTGGTTACTATAAGCCAAAGTATAATAACTGTAATCAATACGTAGATGATAATACTATAGTATACGTACGTAAAATAAAAATTTTATTTAGAAATTAGCTGTTAATTTATTTCGAATAATAAATTAATGTTAAACAGTATTAGTACTATTTTTTAAGTATAATAAACATAACAGTATTTATTATAAAATAAAGTTAACGAAAGTATAAGAATTGCAATTAGCAGATAGGAAATGATACCAAGATAAATTTACTTTTACCGAAGTAAATATTGGTTTATAAATTTCCTATAAATTTACTTCTATCAATATTATCTATGATAAATTCATGTTTGATCATTTTCAAGTATAATTGACATTTTATTTATAATAAAAAAGTAGAATATTGTTTCGCATTGAACCGCATAAATTTCATAGTAAGGTGCTAGCGATTCACAAATTCGTTTACTACTGCATACTTATAAACAAAATAAAAGAATTTCCCTGGTCCAAAATAAAATATTCAAACAAGTAGAATAATCTCACGTAGTATACCATGAATAATACAAATAAAAAACATGTCCCGTCTCCGCTGTAGCAACTTAATTAATTCTTATCTGAAACTTGATTTTCTATATACAGCCTTTTATATGCGCAAAATTTTACTATCCTTTTTATATTTTTTCTGTTTTATTATAACGAAATGGTAATATGGGAAATAATGAATTATTAAATTTGACCAATTAATTTTCTTGATGCTACTCAATATTTTAATGAAATAGAGAATCAATAACGTAAGGTGCTATGTATGACAAACATTGCCAAGCCTTTGTATGGTTTAGATATTGCAGTTCTCCTGATATTTACTCAGTTAGCAGAACACCATTAGACTGCTCGATAAAAATATATAAAAATAAAAAACCAACGTATTGAACTCTATAGAATTCAAAACACTCGTTCGAAGAAGCGATTACTGGAACAAACGTTAAAAATGCGTATTACTACATTTTGATTTCATGAAAATTTGGTTTCATTTTATTTTGAACAGTAAAACCGTATGAACCTTTCCTGGTACCTAATAATAGATACGTTTACATATTCTAAAGTCTTTTAAAGCAAGGAAATTAGAAATTTTAATTTGTTTCGCAACGTAACTCCGGATGTAACGAGTACCTTCTACATTTTGTTACAGGCGACAGCTCACGATGCGCTCGTTCCGATTCTGAAAGGTCGCGACAAAAGATTCGGGAGAGTATACGGACTCGAATTTATTCCAGAACCATAATCCTTCCTATAATCGCGCGGCACTCTTCGAAAGAAATCGCGATACTTCGGAAGTCGACTGAAGACATGTCTCAAGTTCCTCTTATCGCGACTGAAGAAATCCCAACAACAAAATCTTCAACTTGCAGTTTGGTGATTCTTGAGGTAAAAGAAGAAAAAGTATTCTCGTCATCTGTAACTTTCTTATTGCATGCAGAATGACTCATTTAGTGTGCTCATTCAATATTATTTCTGTTCTTCTTTACTTTTTACTCATATCACTATTCTATGAGTAATTTTAGTTATTAAAATTTTTGGATATCAAACATTTATTTAATCCTTTTTCTGTGTATATTATTTAATGCTTCTTTCGCAAAAATCATACAATTTTCAAGTGAAAATTTGTTCTATTAAGATACAAAAAGGACCATTAATAAGATATTACAAAAAGCAGAGTATAAAAGAAAGATTTGCTAAAAAAAAAAAACGTTTATTTGCTGTAATAATAACATATATAAGAATATCATGATTTTCCAGAGGAAAAATTTAAACGCTTTGTATTATTATAGTTTTATAAAGACGTAATATTGAAATATCAAATTGTAACAATAACATACCGGACTGGGTTGAAGTATGGTAGAGCCACCCGTATCGGAATTAACAAAGAGATATGTGTTCGGATAAAGACAATTTCGGGACAATTATTTTTTAGATACTAAAACTTAGAACTTTTTTTGTTACTTATGCATGCTATGTAAGCTATTCGTTGCGTTGGTACTGCGCCAGGTACAAAACATTAAAATATTATACACACTTTGTATTGAGTAACATGAAATCTGATGAACCGAACTTAAAGTTAAAGTTAAAATTCATCTTTATTGCAAATAAATTTTGCCTTTATTGAATTTACAATATAATCGATGTCACTAGCGAAATTATTACAAGGCGAAGAGTTAGGAACAGATTAAGAAAATTAATAATTTGTTTAGGTATTTAAGGATCCTACATCTATTTGGTTGTTAACTTATAAAAACCTTTCAATGCCAGTAACTGTTAAGAGCTTATCGATTTGTTCCATCTCTTCCTAAGAGACGCTCTGTTCGGATAACAAAACATTCGCATAATAGAAGACATTAGGGTGTTTCGACAATGGGAGTTCGGATACGGGAGGTTTTATTGTATTATAATATAATCATTCGATACCATGAATTCGTATTTATTGACCTTTCTATATTAGTAACTCAATAATTGTACATTAGTAATTTAATTAGTAACCTGACTTATCATTAGACTACGGATTTTTATGCATTTATGACAAATACAAATATGCAAAAAATTAAAGAATGTACATAATAAGCAGAAATATTCAAGATATTCAAAGTAAGATACAGATTCTTTTATTTAGAGGGTGGAACTATCCTCCACTTATTGTTTGATTTTATTTCTATCTGTTAACCCATTTGCATCTACGAACGGAATAATCCGCTTACGATGACCGATATTGATATTACTGATGTTTGTGATGTACCACTATATAGCCATCGTTTTAAAGATTATCATACTAATTAATGAAAGGCATAATATCTGCACTACCATACATATGTATAATACTATCTTTTGATTTGATTATTACACGTAATTTCCAAGAAAAACCCGAAAGTCTTCGATTTATAAAGTTGGTCGCGTATTGAGAGCTATGATGTAAATGAGTTAATAAAAGTATAAACTTGCATAAAATCCACAGTCTACTTATCGCGCATTCACTGAATTCGTTTTTCTTTTTTCTTATACAACCAGTCTATGACATTCTGAGACATAAATGAAAGAAATGCTTCTTTAACTGCGGCTAAATATAGGCTGGTATACCTGGCGATACGTGGAGATACTGCGTAGAAAGAGAACGACTTGCTGAAAGATCGGAGTGGTTCCGTGCGATGCTTGTTGGTCCCCTTGCACCTGCACCAAGTGATCCGCCACCTCTTTTGAAGCTACAGCATGTCGAGAAGCGTGCCTTCGATTATCTGCTCAGGTAAACCGTGAAATGATAATTGTTGCGCTAAGTGTTCTTCCGACATCATAAATTTGTTGAAACACGATTGAATCAAGTATTTCACTTCCTGGGGTGTACATACATCAATCATCCCGTTTATTAATTCAAATGTAATTTTTGATTAATTCATAATTCATACTGTAAATATTTGTAGCAACTTCTGTTTCTTTCGTAGGATATTCATTGAAGAGTTTTCTAAAGTAATATATTTCTAAATAAACTTTTTTTCTTAATTCTTACGTTCTGTAAAATTTATAGTGACCCTAAACTTTTCGCTGGCACTGTACGCATACAATAATATTAAAAGACAAGGGTGAATCATAAAACTTGATATTATTTCATTCAAAGTATACAGAGAAAAAACCAGTTATAGTAACAAATGAAGTGATTACTGTTTTTCTAAAATAAACAATTATACAAAGTTTCGATAATATAAGAAACTTAATGAATAATTTACTAGATTTAAATAAAATAATTTTGCCTTATATAAACAACCGATAAGAGTTTTAATTTATGTTAACAAATTAAAGTTATAATATACATTGTGACGTTATTATTAACTAAATTTAATTTAAAAAAATTGTTATTGCATAAAAACGATTCACATCGTTCTATAACTACTATTTTTAGGATTATAGTGTGAAGAACCTACTATGTTAGTCTAAATTATTTATTTTATTGTTTATTTCTTGTAAAAAAAGTTATGAGTGGTTAAAAAATTGTAGATTAACTGTCAATCTGAAATCTCCCGAGACGATTGCAGAAACGGTAAAAAGGGGAGACGAAGGTCACCCATAGAAAACAAAATGAACGTCGCAAAAAGAGAGTGACCGTACCCCAATATAAAAGCAAGGTCTTGACAGGGGCTACAGATAGAGAAACATATCGTAGTACAGTGGGATTCAAAAACATTAAGTGTACCAATGAATAATTCACCTTCTTTATCAAGTTCAATGTTTACATTACTAAAAAAACAGATTGCATTACTTGCATGAATTGACAAACTTTAGAGTTCCATAACTTTGTTAAAATTCACGCGACACCGCTGAGACAAAAACTAAACTACCTAACATCTGAACCTTCCATGTTTGTTCTTTTTGACATTTTTCATTTAAATCGAAGTCTAGGAGGTAGAATTTTAACAATTTCTTTTTTATTATTCAATTTGATCGATCTAGAATCATTTAAAGAACCCTTTGCAGTGTTACGATTTTATGTTTAACACAAGCGTTCAACAACAGGGTTAAATAGTAGAAGGTTTAAGTTTTAATTTAATTTTTATTATAATAGTTTCAAATGAATTTCAAAAAAATTGTAGACCCCTAACGTTTAACAATTTTTAGTAATATTTGAGTACTGTATTCAATTTCTTCTGTAGTTTATTCTTAGCAGAATCAAGTATGTACCTTTTCTATATGTATAAAAGATTCCTACTTGAAAGAAGACTTGATAATTAATCAAATAAATTCATCAATTTCTGTATCTCGATTGTATAGTTTGCATTTAAACCATATTTGTTAATGAAATGGTAGAGCATTTGGTTGATACACCCAGTATAAACCAAAACAATAAAATACGTAAGATAAAGAATGTAATAAGTGAAACTTTCCGTTAATTGATTTTGTAATTATTTACAATCTTACAAGTGCTGTATTTAGATTTTGAGATTTCTGCTTATCATTAGAAAATTAATTAAGTTCTTTTAAATAACTTTTTTAAGGAAAGACAGTACTATTATGGCAACATCATTATGCACATTGACAATAATCGGTACCATAGCTTATTTCTGGATTTTTTTACTAATTACATTCCCCCTTATAGTTTGTTGCAAACGGAGAATGATTAAATCTTCGGGTGCTAGAAGAAGATATTGCAAGTGTAAAATTCGGAAAAACTTACCATAAAACTTATGGCACTCAACGATAACAACACAGTTTAAATTTTAACCAAAAATATTTAAAAAATCTCTCACTTAACAACAGCAAAATTAAATGAAAATATTAAACCAGCTACAGTATTTAATGAACCTAAAAGAAAAAATGTAACTTCAAGTCGGCAAAGTTAAAAGAATTCCTTTTTTATTAAAAGTATGACTACAAATATTAATAATTTAATCATACAAATTACTGTTTTGTCCAGCAACTGTTTTTTAATGTCAACAAGCAAAATATTTCGCTTTCTGTGCAGATACCTTCTCGACGAACCGATTAATTTTCAATCGGTATCCACCGCGCGATCCACTCTAGATGCGGCTCATCAGTATCTCTGTCCGGAATTGGCACGGCTTGCAGTTGAGTATCTCGAAAGGAACTTAAACTCAAACACTGTACTCGAGATTTACCAAGGCTTGAATCTTTACGCGAACCATATAACCTCTGATTTTAATTGGTCGTCGAACCCACCCACAGCTCCTCCAGCTCCTGAAGACGATGCTGGCGAAACAGGTATTTACTTTTTGTGAACGTATCTTTTGTATTCAACCTTTGCTTGAATGATACGGTACTTGAATTGCATGACGCTTTGAATAACAAAGTGAAAAATGACAACTTTAATCTTCCTATTTTGTTCAGGTCTATTATATGATCCAACAATGTTCTTACTTAGATTAATGTAATATTTTCATTTTAAGTTCTAATTGAATCAAATTTATTGACCCTATCTATATTTCTGTATATTTTAGAAAATATAAAAGAATATTTCACTAAATATGACAAGGAGTACATAAGTGTAATTGTTAAAAAGGTAGCACAAGATGCAACATGTATTTGAGCTGATTTTGCGAAAATGGGTGGTTTCACGATAAATTGATCGTTCGATAACAGCAATGTCGAGAATTTTATTCAAAATAAATTCTAATGTAGTGTACCCGAAATTCGGGAGGGGAGGGGCCAGATATGTTGTGTATTTTTCCATATTATATGTCTTATGCGTATGGGAAAGTTGAACAAAACGGAATACTTAATTCTATAGCTTTTGTACGTGCTGTATTTTGTTGCTAGCAATAAAAATGTATTTTATACGTAAGACAAACATAATGGAAATAATAAAAGATAGTAAGACACTTCTATCAGTAAGAAAAAGCAAAAGCACGTTCAATAGTTATTGCATCCAGTGCCCTGTTTCTTTCCGATTATCCCGTTTTTTCCCAACTTTCCCCTACTATTGGAAAATCCACGAAGACTAGCTCAAAAAGCGGACACTGCCTAACTAATTGCAAAATCTATTAAATGCCGTTTCTGCTTTCCCAGGATAAATACGAATAAATAAAAATCCCTTGAAATCTTACAATCAGCCGCAGTTTGTACGCGACTTCTGCTCACCTGTTTGGCTGTGATCGACTCGGAACCGGAAGCGGTGTTTAGCCAAGAACGTTTCGAGGAGTTGAACTCTGAAGAAGTTCAGGAATTGGCGTGCCGAGATACTCTGAGGTTGGCCAACGAATCGATACTGTTCCACGCGTTGGACAGGTGGGCTGCGTCCGAGTGTCGAAGAAATGGAGACGAACCATCGGCTAGTAATAAGAGGTCTGCATTGTCGGACGATGTCTGGTATAGTGTTCGATATCTTCTTATGAGTGACAGAGAGTTCATCGAAGGCCCAATGGCCAGTGGGATACTTTCCAGTGAAGAATCGGCTTTCATCGTAGCTAGAATTTTGTGGCATGCGGAAAATGGCGAAGGAGAAGAGAAGGTATGTTATTGCATTTTTTAATTTGTATACATATTTTTTTTTTTTTAAGTATTTCTAATCGGGATGAGACACCTGAAATCTCGAAACTTCGAAACGTTTCAGAATTCAAAAAGTTCGAGTTTCGAGAACTCAAAACTGTGTATTACTTTTATGGTTCGAAACTCTGGAAATCTAGATAAATAATAATTTGTATAAATAACGAGAATATTGTCACGATTCGAATTTATTTGACTAATATTCTAATTGAGCTTGCGTTTAAACTTTAGACTAATATTATGATTTCACCAATTTATTTTCATAATCTATACTGAGAGAAAATAAAACTTACAAAAATAGAATGTTTATTGTTATAATTGGATTTTTTACATTTCCATAACTTCTAGCAACATTAAATGTATTGTAAATAATTATCTCGTGAAGTTTTTTCGCTATTCATTTATTTAAATTATAACTACATTTAAGCTTCCCTAACTTGTATTCAATAAATAATTCAGTTTGCTACAAGGAATTTGTTAAGATTTTAATTCCTGACAAACTCCCAAAGGAAAAATACTTTGTATTCGGGGTTTCGAAAGTTTCGACTTTCGAGAGTTTCGACAGTTTCAGGACCTCGCGAAGTTTCAAAGTCAAGTTTCGTGAATCTAGAAACTGGATTGCGATCCATCACTAAGTTTTGAAGAAGAGATTTTTTATTTTTTAAGTATCTTTAAATCAAAGGTTTATTATTTTTAGAGAATTTAGTATTGTAGTAAATGCCCAGTGCTTATTTTGCAAAAAACAAATAACATTAATAATTACTTCATATACTACGACAATTATTTTATACAGCAATTATTAGATGTTACTTGTTACAGTCCTACAATTGGATAAGATAAATCGTTTCAAAGTGAAAGTGAAGTATATTTTCCTTATCAGGAGTTAAGACTTATCTTATTACTGAAAACCGTATCCGTGATCTCTATCAGACAGTACTCGTGTATCTATCCACGGCTTATTGGTTTAACAAAGTGCCTAAAACTTATCCATACTAAATCCATTTATCGAGTTACCTATTTTAGTTTTCAACTATCGTTTCGTATAGAGTGTGCACATCGAAACGAAAAATTGTGTGAATAGTACTTTATCTTTTCTTTTAATATTGAACTACAAACTCAATCAACTACAATAATAATAATAAAGTCGTGTCTGTACAGTATTCGTACGGAAAGACGTATTTCGTGTATATGTGTCTTGTTCTGTATTCTTATGCTTCATTAAATTATTCTTTAACATGACAATTAGAAAATATAAAGTAAACAACAAAATAGTGAATACTACGTATGTTGGGCGTTATACCAGGCGTAAAAAATCGGTAAACAGATTTATATTTATAAATTGTAACTTATTGTAAGTTGGTACGCGTATGAAATTTTCGCTTGGTCCTTCAATAATACTTTATAATGACTACTAAATCATTTGGTCGTTTGATGAATGAAAATTTCAGTTTACAATCCGTACTATATGTCCGCGGTAAGTTGACCGCCGCGCCGGATCGGCACAGGGGCAAGGAGGACGTACTGACGAAAATACGGATCTGATTCGTTAGAAGGACAGAGTCACTGACCATTTATAAACAAAGGTCACACGTATTGGCATTATTGGCCGAAACATTCGAAATGAAGGCGGGGACGAGTCACACGGAAGAACAAAAGCTAAGTTCCGCTGGGCGCTTGTCCCGGCCTCCGGCGGTCAACTTAACGCGGACATATAACAATGTACATTCTTCCAGTGAATTTATGCTTATATAAATAATCAAATTACCTTATTGTTAGCTTTTTCTTTAGAGTTGTCAGCAAAATCTTTATTTAATCTCACTAAACAATGTCAGAGAAATTAATTTTACTGAAAAATGCCATACAAAGCAGTTTAATCGAGAAGTTGAAATAGGACTGAAAAGGCCAAGAAGTAATGTGAAAATTTTTATTAAGAAACAGCGATTACTTTATTTTAAATATCGGAAATAACTTTATCACGCATTGAAATGATATCTTTTAGATTATGTATATATTTTATAAGTTAAAATCGTTGCTTTGATTATCACTAGAATCACCGAGATTAAGGTATACTTATCTGCACTAAGGTGATTAATACGATAACATCTATGCAAAAGTACAGAATGCAAGGAAAATAAATATTCATTCACATTATTTACAGAAAATCTCTAGAAATCTTTCATAATGCAATATTGTAAATTTATTTAATTTTTATAAGGAATCGTAAATTGGTTATTTTTACCATTTTTACCATCTCGGTAGTTATAGTGTTAAAAATCACAGCAGTTTCATATACTACAGAGGTCCGACATTACTTTTTGACCAAACCTGATAAATGGAGTAAGTGTCAAAAATAAAAATTTTCAGTATTAACTAAGAACTATGATTAAACATCAATTATGTAGTAACGTAATACTTCTTAGCCCTTCCATCAGATGAAATTTACATCTTTTTCTGCTCACAAAATGTTCTTTAATTGTTCTGATGTTTAGCGTTTAAATTCCACAATTGAGGTGCAAGGGGGGAAACAAGGAATGTCACAGATTTATTCTAAGTGTTTTACATTACTCTAATTTTTTTAAAAGTCGAGCATAGTAAAATAAAAGTGGACACCATTTTCCCTTTACTCTTTAACTATTTAGAGTCGTATAATATTTATAAACGTGACATGATTAAAAATGATCAATGTTTGAAATAAGCACATGTTTGGGAGAAGTATAAATATTCTATTTAATGCTGCATAAATAAATAAGTTTAGTAGTAATTTTAATCAGCATTTTGTGTAAAAATATTGCTTTTAAACCATAAGGGCTCCACACTCAAAGAATTAATTATCGTTGAATTAAAAACGATCTAAAGCAGATAATTATACAAAGAGGATTCGTACTATTTGCCCGTAGCTTCGAAACTCAGTCACTGGACCACTGCCTAGACTAACCAGCACTCCAAGGATTGCAGTTCGAACATATGAAGACCAAAGCTGCAGGATGTCGAAGTCGGAAAAAAAAGAGTGCCAGGACAATCGAAAGAATCGAAGAAAGGAATGTGCAAATCAAGGCCAAAGGACATGCGCGAGAATCGGTAATTGTCTCGTGCGAGTTCTCGCCTGTATCTTCGATTAAACGATGTTGAAGAGGGGCCAAGAAATCGAAATCGGTAGATTCTTGAATCTCCCACCGAAAGCCAATTTGTTTTTCTATCGTTTTCCGCCTCACTATTATACATCAGTAAAACTTTTGTGTTCTAATTTTACTCGTGAAGTTACTAATTTAAACACTAAGGATAAATGTTTTGCATTGAATGGATATTAACACTCGTCTATTACTGTAAAAATATCATTCAAAGCTTGTCTTATCACACTTATTCCGTTTGAGTATTGGCTTTTTTATTATTGCAAACAATGGATTCTGTATATATAATGACAAGAAAGTTGAAAGAGGCTGAGATTTACATAATTATTGTACGTTTTTTAATACGTTCTTTTTGACTAGTTTATAGGGCGGGTACGACGTTCCTCCTTGCGAAAAATATTTCTTAGGGAAGAATTACGGATTTTAAATGATCGAAATGTTTTTTAATAACGAATAATTGTTTTGAAATTTACACACCCTTTATCTTTTACACGTTTTTAATGAAACTATGCCTACCATACAATCACACTGAATTTTAATGTTGAGAAAAAGTATGATAATGAATTTTATACCTTTGTAGATATAATTTTGTTGAATATTTGTGCTTGGTTTTCCCTATATAATAATAACAGTCATTATTATTACATTTTTCAATTATTTCCGTCACGCAACACAATTAGTTGTTAACCTTTTAAACGACTGAAAGCCAAAGAAGAAAACCCTGGAACTCTCAAAAATAGCACATATACTATTTTTGCAAGTACCTTTTAAAATTAATCAATTTTTAAAGAATTAAAAGTTTAACATAGTAGAATTATTACTTTGTGAAATATATCATTTGTAGGGCCAAATGATACGATAATGTCTAGAATATGATTTCGTATTTTTTAAGCTACCTTCGTTATCTTCGATTTCAAATTTTAAATGCCCTTTACGAATAAGTTCCCCGAGAAATGTTTAAAGTATTTATAATTCTATATACAACGAAAACTAAAAATTCCATTCAAGCTGAACTATTATTTTTGCTGATATAACTTCTTATTTTTCTGGATTGGTTCACTTATAAGTGACGGTACTCCTTCGAATAACAATGGTGATTGCCAGAAGGGTACCAGAAAGGTGCCATAAATTTGTAAGCAAAAGTAGCAGTCAGCCTGTTCGCAATTTTTAGTTTTCGATATCGTCACTATTACCTGTATCCTGTTGTAAGTACGTTAATACTATTCGTTCGTTGTGTTCATAATTGCTGTTCAGAGTATATAGTGTTTTAAATTAATGAGCCATGGCTGGTCCGTGTGAATTTGCGACATTCAAACTTCTTTTTAGCAAAAACTTTTCTATGCTTTGTACCAAACCTTTGAATCATAGTAGACGATAATGCATTGATACATTTTCCACGATCATTGTTCTTTTTTCTAAAATTTTATACGTTTCTCGCGGTCTGAAACCGTGTAAACTACTGCAGAACGTACATGTGAATTATTGCATGATTTCGTAGTTATGGATGAATTTAATAGAAACTATTTCGAATTAGCTCTTTACCTACAAACAAGCTTTCAGCTTGACTAAAGGGAGAAGTCGATATTTGGAGCTGGTGCATTCATGTTCGGTTTAAATCTAAATACTTGGTTAACTTCTTTAAATCTGTTAATATAACAAGTTAACTTTTGTTATATTCCTTTTATTTTTTCTTTAAATGTCTGTACGAATAACCTTTTCATTACTTATAAAATTAATGTTACAATATAGCAGTTAATAAAAATCCATGACAATTTTAATATTCTAACAAATAGTGATTTAATAATTTTTGTAGGTATTAAAAATTACTTTTCGAAGATGTTATGGAATTAATTTAATCTAATACGTGTAATCTAACTACTATAATTTTCGTTATCTTTTCATAAGTGAGGTTCTATTGGACGTCTACATGGATGAACATTTAAATTATTCAGCCGTTAATTATAAATCGTGTATTATAAAGTTAGAGTTAATAAAAAACTAAAAGGATTTTACTAATTCAACAAACAATGTTGACACTTCTATATTTTAACAAAAAGAATGATTAAGTATTTATTTAAAAAGAATTATCACGTGTCTATGTTTAAGCCGGACATAGTATACAATCGTTAACATCGAATTATATTAAAGTAAGCACAATGTTGTGTCACTGTAGCAGACACAAGATCGATAAATCACGGTAACATTATCGATACGATATGCATCGTTTTCGCTTATCGTTAATTTTCATATTCGTTTAAATCACACTTCTCGCGCATTAGTGTCATAAGCATCTGCGTAAGCGTGTTCTGCCGTTACCATTATATGTTAGTAATTAAATCTCGTGTTGCTATTTGATCGGTTAAATTTTATTCATTGCGACTCGTTGCGCTCGAACTATGTTGAGATCGAATGTTACTCTAACGAACGTCGCTGAGTCTATTGTACGTTGATGATTATTTATAAAATCATAGAATATTGCAAACGTGATTACTTGTTCGGACTTATTGGATCAAATCGGTTGTAGAAGCGAGTAAATTCGTTTTTAATCGTTGATTATTTAGCTTCTTCAAAGTAGAAAATCTATGAATTTATTTCGTCTCTGTAATCGAGAAAAGTATTGAAAACTGCAAATAGTGCTTGCAAGTATAATGATGAATTATAGTGAAAATAAACTGTGTATAAGAAACCTATTATTGGTATATGGTGTATTATATTATCCCTTTATTAATCTATAAAAAATTGTCTTTTTTATCAATTACATATTAATAATATTAGGTCGTTCCATAAGTTCGTGCCGAATTTAATACTGAAAAGGTATAGATATATCTTCTTCTATCCCATAAAACATTCTGAATAAAATTATAGTACTAGATTAAACGGGGCGATACATATCTGGGAATTCTTTCAGATTTTTTGACTGTAGAAGCGAATTTCCAAAAATTCCAGAGTGCAAATTTTTTTATTACGGTTACCAGGTGACTATACTTCTATATTTTTGTAGTTACTTTGTCAGCTCTAATTGAAGGATCCTGCTATTTCAAATACTTTTCGTAAACTGAACTTGAACAGATAAATTAAACTGTGTTGTGTTCTAATACGTCGATACAACTTAAAAAATGTTAAATGTAGTACAATTTATGGTAAAGGCAAATTTGACAACTTGAAAAGGAGGCCTATTTAAATATATAAGTATGTATAGTTTACGATTTTTCACAATTTTATTTAATATACTAAGATCGAGTAATTGTTGGAAGTTCATAAGCGTTAATAATACGAATACAAATTTTTCATGAAACAATTATTAAACAATTGTCTAAAATAAAATTGATATTAAAAATTACACATAAAAGTTGTTATTTTTAAGATTCAACTCTAAAGGTTCACAAATTAATTATAGAGAACGAATACTTAACTAATTTTCTCAAAATATTAGTTGCACAGAAATTATGTGCCATATTTGTGACGTCACGACTTTCATCGCTAGGCTAGGCGGCAATGCGCGCACTTTGTCAGTCTTTCGTCGACGATAGATGGGTTAGGATGTTTTGTGGTCTGTCTTTGATTTTCACTTCGTACTACTTTTTCTTCTGCATTCACAATATTATTGCAGACTAGTAAATAATTATAAATTTTCTAACAAATTTTTATAGATGCTAACGCGTAGCCAATTTCATGATACCTTTTAATAATTTTATTTGTCACCTTCGATTTGTTTTTCTTAAATAACTCTGACTATGTATAATAATTACTTACTAATATATTTAACTGTGTATTCAAATTCTTCGAGCTCGTTACTTGCATATAAATACGAACAGAGATCAAAACGCTGGGTTTCCGTGTTACATTAATAATAATGAACAGATTTCTCGGATGTCTTATGAATAACTATTCCGCTTCAAAATTCAACGAGGAATTAAAACAATGCATTAATTAACAATATTCCCTACACCTGCTGCTTAATTATTATTGTAACAGTGATTAGCAGTTTTTAACTCACAAACAGAAAGAAAAACCTGGAGATATAATTTAATAGACTTCATCTTACGCTATATATTCATCTTTCTGTTATAAACTAAATAAGTTTTAAAGATTAGTTTATAAGAATTAACTTGTACAAAAATTGTAAGATTTAGAGAATTTCTTTTATTAATTACAGTACACTACATTTTATTATGAATTAATAAATTCTATTATTCTATATTAATATTCTTCTTTTAACAGTGTTAATGCAACTACACCGAATATTTAATAAATACAAGAGCTGTAGAGACGTGTTAGCAATATTTGACATGATATATGTGTCACCAATAGCGAATGCGTTAAAGAATTCTTTCTTCTTTTAAAAACATTTCATTTATGTTATTTGCGATTTGTATTTCGTTCAAATTTAAACAAAGAACAATATATTCGATACTTGATCACAATCGATAGCTACTTTTGAAGTAAAATGGCGACGTACACAGAACGTAGTTTGACATTGATATCGCTTTTATGTATTTTTCATTTTTAAACGTTAAAAATTGATAAAGCGACAATAAGTAATTCCTATAAAATCTATAAAGTTTGTGAAAATTATTTAATCGAATAACTATTACATGTCCTAACCTATTGCAACCTGTATGAATACGTCGTCTTGTGACTATTTTTATTTCTATTTGAGAAATATCTGTGGAACTTCAGAAACTGTTTAAATCAGTGTATAAAGTAATAAAATGCATACAACCAGAGAATTCGTCTTGCATGGTGGCAACACCGCATTTGCAAATAGACAGAAGTTATTGTTCGATAAACTGTCAGATGCAGAGCAAGAATGCAACAAGAATAAAGCGGTGACTGAATCCACAGATGCACCTATGGATGTTGATAATTCCAGCCAATTTCCAATCTTAAGGACTGGTCAGAAACGTACAATAGAAATGAGAAGATTTCGTGGCAAAGAAAGTATCTTTAAAAGGCCAGAAGGTCCAGCACCACGTGCTCTCAGTAGAAATATACCAGATTTTCACAAGAATCCTCACAAATGGAAGAAATATACTTTGGATGATGTATCCAATGATGATATGACAGAAGAGAGCAACACAAGGGCTGCTTTATCATTCTTAAAAGAACTAAAAGCAAGAAGGTCATTGGAAAGAATTAAGGAATCAGAGAAGATGGCTATTGATGGATGTAGTTCAATTGAAAGGAAAATCATATTCAAGTCAAAGAAAATGAAGACTGAAGTTAAATTTAAGAAACCTGCAGATAACACTGAGAATGTGGATAATGTACCGATTGTTATTGAAAATGATGATAAGCCAGTTTTTAGAAATAGTAAAGTTATTATGCCTGAATATGTTGTGGGTCAGAAGCAAAAGAAAAAAATTAAGAAGGAAAAACATTTTGCAAAAGTAGATCGATCTAAGGAACTTAAATTGGATCATTTAGAAGACCCTGATGAAGAGGAAGGTTGAATGTATGATATCTGATATGTATATTGAGAATTCAATAGTCAAGTTTTCTGTATAATACAAGTATTTGATATATTTTATTGGTTAATGTACTTTGAATATACTAGTAATAAAAACACTGTGCACTGTCTTAAATATATAACACGTTGAATAGTTTACTAAACGATTTCACCGAATTGTTTCTTCGTCCTCCGTCGATAGAAATTAAGATAAAATTTTGTTAATTTTGAGAAATTCAAATAAAACCGCCCTGGCAAGTTTTTCCGGAAACAATGCGATTGCGCACAAGCCGCCGCGGGTTATGACTGTTTCCTGTCGGCCTTAGTTGCTGGCTATTCAAAACTCGTCGGTCTGTTTTGATTATTTTTGAGTTTTCGCACGTGCAATGCCAGTTGCTGAACGAAATACAGGTAGCTGGACTTTGGTAAGTTACGTGATATATCCTTGAATGATTACGTGACTTGGTAAATTATGACTAGAAATTTGTTTCCACAATTGGAGGGGGAAAAATTCATAACCTGTACACATAAAAACTTCGTCTCGGATTCAAAATGGCGTGTCATGAGTGAACTTAAATGTAGACAAAATTTGCGTTCCGTCGTGATATTAAATTGGCCGTTCATGTTTCTATATTTGGTGGATTTAATTTTCCTGTCAGGAAAGCGAAAAACGTAGAGAGGTTATGACACTGTTCTCGTGTGTGTCGTTCTAGGAAGTTCGTTAATATATTCGTAATCGAGGTACGGAATTAATAATGCAGGAAATCGTCCTAGCAGCCTTCTCCGTGCTATCGAGTCTGCTCATAGTATTTGGCCTGGTACTACTGGGTAAGAACGACAGATAATAACGATTCGTTATTGCGCGTATGCGGTTTCGAAACATTGTTCCGACCTGTCGTATAGTTACCTAGTTTCGAAGTTCTATACATATATAAAGATATAGTAGGAGAGTTTGATTACATACTTAACCTTCCTCGTCACGTGTATATGTAATCTCGTCGGCTACTCTCAATCTTAAATATTTAAAACTTGTCTTGATTCGTATTGTCCTACAATATGTACTATCAGTGAGAAGTTTAGTTTAGCTGTATTATGTTCCTATATTTTCGCTATACTGGCTTAGTTTACTATAAATAATATTCTAAAGAAATATTTTTTAATTATATGTAGCTCTTGCACATAATAGATTTAGCATGAAGTATTTGGTTTTTATAGTACTTCTTCTGACATAGATTATCTTTTTTCCACAGGTTGGTATTTAGTTTGGAAATTTTTCCTTTCAAGGTTCAGGTTTGTTCGAGAGCTATTGGGTGGAATGAGCGAATCTTCTTCTGTAAATGACTTAAAGAATGGTAGATCTCGCGTGAAAAAAATTCGCAGAGACTAAGTACTTGACTCAAAGAGATTATAGTTTGGAAAAAGATATTAGAAGAAAAGAATTGACCAAAGCAAAAATTGTCTTTCATTCGTTGTATCTATAATATTATAATTTAATAACTACAAAATGTCTATAAATATACGTTGTGCAACAACAGATGACTTATTGAATATACAGCACTGTAATTTACAATGCTTACCAGAGAATTATCAGATGAAATACTATTTGTATCATGCCCTTTCTTGGCCACAATTGAGTTATGTGGCAGAAGATGAAAAGGGCAGGATAGTGGGCTATGTACTTGCCAAAATGGAAGAAGATTGTGAAGACAATCCACATGGACATATTACCAGTTTAGCAGTAAAGAGGTCTCACAGAAGGCTTGGTATTGCACAGAAACTTATGAATCAAGCTTCTAGAGCAATGGTTGAATGTTTTGGAGCAAAATATGTTTCCCTACATGTCCGTAGAAGTAATCGTGCAGCTTTAAATTTATACACAAGCAGCTTGCAATTTGAAGTATCAGAAGTGGAACCAAAATATTACGCGGATGGCGAAGATGCTTATGCTATGAAACGTGACCTTAGCAGCTTTTACATGGAGAAAAATGCAGCAAAAGAGAAAACAAACAAGGATGGTAATACGCACATACATACTGGCAGATGCTGTGATCGTTCATAGTCAGCTTGGAATGTCTACTTATAATTAGGTTGCAATTGATTTCTTGCATTATTAATTCCATACTGTCTAAATCTAAATCTCTGTCACATTTATGTATATGTATTTTTCATAAACGAATTTCCATGAGAAATACACGAAATTGTCACAAGTCAAGCATTATGGCTTGAATGTTTGACACAATGTATTTACAAAAATTGTGCAAATACTTGTGGGTGAATATTTGTGGGGTTTGTTCAAGCCTTACCTGAGACATATGAAACGTTTTATATGCCACTGCAAAGGGGTTTACTTGTTAATAATTATATACAGGGAGTAGGAGAAAGACTTCTAATGTATGTACTTTAATGCAATTTGAGTTAAAAAGTTTCTAATGTATCATTGCGTGTAGTTAATTGATATACTATGTTATTTAAGACCTATGAATCTTAATATAATAAAAATGATAAGCCGAGATATGATAAAGGTGTCTCTTTCAATTTCTACCTTTATATTCAATTAATCTTTATTGAACCATTGAAACTATAATATACAAGTAACGCGCCAGTATACAAAATTATCACCCAGATTTCACCAAGCAAATTAAGTGCAAGATGATACCAATTTTTCAAAGAAACAAGTTTACAATGATTTAATCGTGATTGAAATTTTACACCTATGAGACGGAAAACAGAGCTCTAATTATCTCTTACGTTTGTAAATATTGTGTTTACTTGAGTACGAACTAATCTTTAAGAATAAAAATTTTAACGATTGCACGATTTTCAAATATTTCGCTTCTTTTGTCACTGCTGCGTTGGTACATTATTGTATTTGTGTATACATTGTAATAGGAATAACTATAATATACATATATATGTATATATATATATATATATAAATATACTTATGTACACATTAATATGTCCTTAAAGTAACACAATCGATTCAGTTCGAAGGACATGCTAATCCAAAAGTCATACGTTGATTGATCTTCCGATTTCGTGGTCAATCCGCTCGATAAAAATTACAAGCTTACTTATTATACAATTCACGTAACTTTAGATTTAACGTAACGATAATTAATGAATCGTCGATATTTAAAGTCTAATCGGAAATTCTCATTGTTGCAGAACTCCGTCGATAGTCGATCTTTCCATGATTATACATACATCATTGTCCGATTGTAAGATTGTTTTAACATGAAAAAATTCCAGGTACGATGTACGATTAAACAAAATGACGCGAAACGATAAGGGTAATATATAAATTTATACGTTTCACATTTTTTTTCTCGATACATATAAAAGCAAAAAAATTCATTTCACTTAATAGTACGTCACGATCAATCGGAATTTTCAACGAGAATCTGACAAGCACCTATGGATATCGACTATGTATAAATTCTAAATATACAGTAAACTCTAATTGCCAGAAAAATGCATTTTATCTTACAAAAACGCTCCGCCAATAAATTATAATACAAGTCCCGCAAACGAGGTTCGTGTTCACGCGATATGCTTCGGTTATATAATCTCTAAAAAATAAACTATAAGCTATATCGTGGTAAATACTCTAAGTTCCGGACGATCATTCCAGCTTATTTCTCGACGTCTTTTTCTCTTTCCATCAAACGATCTTCCGGTTCTCTTCTCCCCGTAAAAAACGAGAAAAAGGCTGCGCGTTTGAAATGCGAAAAGTAAATACTTCAAAAGATATAATCGATCTTAAAGCTGCGTTACAAATGTGCGGTTGTCGATTACCTTTTACAATATGATGCAGAATTTTACGAACAATTGGAGAAAGTAATTTGCCCAAATAATATATAGAAAAATTCAGTGAAACGAAGTTTCAAAAAAGTTTCACTGTATTTTTCACTGTAAATGTGTACATGATCTTTTAACGCAGAAATCGTAGTCCTGCCGATTGTAGAAGTTTTTAAGTCTACATCAGAATAATTTAAAGCTAACTTCTATGATTGATCGATTGACCGATTAAATGATTTGGTCGCTATGAAAGTTTTACGATCGACAGGAGTCAACAATTGGCGATAATCGATAATGCTTGATAACATGACTGTATAAGGCGTATTTTCGTATTGTTTACAATTTATTGTTTTCGCGTCGCTCGTGTAAAGGGAGCGTGTTTTCCATTCGAATTAAATTATTGGAATGATTGTAAACAGTCTACAAATCTGATGCTTTTTTGCAGTCTCCAGTGTGCGTTTGCATGTTCTAGTAATCGAATAAATCCGTAGATTTAGGAAGAGCCGTAAAAAGGCCTGATACGCGAAAAAGTCGCGCTTTAACGGTAAAATTGTATAAAATTTAAAACTGTTAAAATTGGCCTCTAAAAAGACAGCGTTTTCATGTTGTTCGGATTTTCGTATAAACATTATACCATAGATATCGCTGTTATGAAGTACAATACTTCATTATAGAAAATTCCTTGCTGCATTTGTGGCTCTTTTTAGTATTACGCTCTTTTTTTTTGAATATTAGGCTACTGCGTTTTTTCTCAATTATATAGAATCAGATCCACCTCATCGATTTTAGTGACTTTCAAATGAATTTTCATGAATCTAATGGTTAACTTTAAGTTAGGTTTAGATTAAGTTTTGAAAGTATTTTTGAATATTACAATTTTTTAAATTAAAGCTAAGCGGGGACTATATGCATATGTTATAATAAAGGCATAATATTTAGTAAATTTATATACTTAATAGTCAATGTATGCACATTGAACCTAATCCGATCTTTTCAGAACATAGAGAAAACCGGAGTTAGAAGTTCTGAGGATAAGTTCTTTGGATGACTATATTTTTAAGATAAGAAAGGATAGTGTTGTGTTTTTACATATTTTCGACGATTATGATCGGCTTACGCGCCAAAAATAATTTAAAGCACAACATTACTTTTCCTCATCTTAAATATGTAGTCGTCGGAACAAGTTATTCTCCGAAATTTCTAACTCCGGTCTTCCCTATAATGAAATGAGATCTCAAATATAAATTTTTACGATTTCTTTGTTTCCAATTGAAAATACTGATCATATATTTATTTTTTCTTCTTTTTTAACCACATACTAATATTGAACGTGAATCTTCCTTACCTCTACTTACATCTCCTGGCTTGCGAATTCATTTACCATAGCATGTATTTACTTACAATGGTTATAAAAGTACTGACACACGCCCGCATCTTTCAAGGGCACTGAAATCGAAGAGATGGACCGTATTATATATCGTTACCGTGTTTTTCTTCATTTTATCAATTTTGCATATTTCGTTTATGATTAACCAAAATAGTCGTTGCAATGTAGTATAAACATGCATCCAAAAGAAAATGTTTTACAATTTATGTTTTATGTTTCGTTTTCCTCACATGATACACACCTAGGACGATAATTAACACGCTGGCAACGACAACGGCGCATCACGTTCAAAATGAGCCTCGTTCACAAACGAACAGTACATCAATAGATCTTTTGAGAATCATTTCGAACGTGTTCTACACGTACTACCGATTTTTACGTCTTTTAATTGATTCCACACCTCTAGCTAATGTGAACAACACGGTTACATGTTTTCCTAGAAAAGTCTACGTTCTCTATATTCTCGAGTACATTACGAACACGCTCGTCTCGAAGGAGCTTTTCCTTACGTTCTACGTACCTGTGGCTTTGGCAGTTGCGTATCTCTAAGTAACGATAGGCCTCGAGAACTTTATTGCGATCAAGAGGGAAGGGTGTTGGATTGTTTTTAGTCGTGCAGAAAAGCAAGTTGTCTTTTCTGGTCCAAGTTCATTTTCCCAGCGAATAAACGATTAGAAATTGCTATCATTTACTTTATCATTACCATCCCAGTCAAAAGATAAACTTCTTTTGTTTATATTCACCATAAATCTAGCAACAAATTACAGTGACTTACATAACTGATCAAAGGTGTCATATATTCCAGAAATACAAATTTCAACATAAAATTGTGTTTACAACGTATAGCCCCTTTATTCAGCGAAATATTTAGTATGCCATTTCACGTTAATTTACAATTTACGGATGAGCTAACGAAGCGAATAAATAAGTTCAACTTTACGTTTGATCAGTTACGTCGGTCGTTGAACAGTAGCTGTTAAAAGTATTGGCATAACAATGTATTTTCCAACCACTGCATGTATATAATTTTTATTAACGTTTGCTCAATTTCTCTTTTATTATTACCTTTACTTTTGACTTGGATCATAATATTCATCATAATATTCTGTTGTAGCAGAATTCAGCTGTTCTTTTACCAAATTGACAGTGGATATTTGGCCTACGATATTTTTACTCTGCTTCTTTCGACCATTTGTGTCATTACGTTTCTAAGTTTTATAGAAACTATACGTTTGATCATCAGGATTATTATAATCCAAGGAACTTGACGGAGATGCTGTAGCTTCTTCCCAAAAACAAAAAATGGCAAATTTTTCTTAGCTCGCGGGTCCCTAAAGTTTTTTCTTCTTTTCCCTCGTGCGTGTCGGTAATTGTGTCACTGAGATGTTCAAGGTTGCTGCGCGGCATGAATCATCGCGACCTTCAAGTCCTTGGCCAAGTGAGAGACGTCCACCACGCTATCGACCATTTCTTGAACGGCGGACACGCTCGGGAAGAATTGTGCCGCTTGTTTCGTTTTCGACACGGTTTGTGCTAAAGCTTCGTTCAGAGCATTTGCACACTGTAAAACGCGTGTTCTCACGTCGTTCCTGATCACGTTTCTATGCACCGTGTCTCCGATGTGCACCAGCCTGTGAGCACTCAGTACCACGAACTTTCCATGCGCTAAGAATACCTGTTTTTGAATAGTAAAAAACGTTTACGTTAATTACGGCATCTCGTTTGGATCGTTTTCTTTTGTTATTATTTCTTTAATTATTAACACGTTGAATGTCGAGCGCATTTTGTATAGTTGGGCCACTACGCCAGAACGATTTCACTCGCTTCAACAGGATACATTGTAATTGTACATGTATCGCATTTATTGTATTAAAAAATGTAATTATTAGGGGTGTGTGGGAATCTCGAAAATGTTTGAGATCTCGGGGTCGGAAAAAAAATTTCATCTCGTTTCGATTTTATGTTTTCGGATTCCCCCTCATCTCTAAAAATCATGAAAGTATTCAACAGAACGAATACCGAAACGGTCATCGGATTCTAGAAATTCACGGAAGTGTCGAAAATCCTGAAAATGTCGGGTATCGTGAATATTTTAGGGAATCCCGAAACTTTCAGGATCTTGTCCTGATTGCGAGAAAAATTCCCGTCCGGTCCGGGATCCCGCGCGCCCCTAGTAATTATTTAACTTTCATACGATACTTCTGATACTATATATCGCTGCTGTAACATAAAAATCATTGAAATTTCTAGAAATGTGTTTGTTTATTTGATTTGAATGCTTTAGTTAATTGAGTGTCGCCGGTCATCGATGAACCCACTTGGCATTCAACGTGTTAATTATTAAGAATAGTCCTCTTCTAATTTAACTAATTATATAACAATAGTTGATATTATCCAAAACGTTACGAAACTTTTCATACGATTCAATATTAATTATTTTCTATAGCTAACTATCAAAGATAATAGGCAGTTAGATTTGCAAGTTTGCTCGCCTTTGGTGGTTGGTTGTGTTCGACAGTCTGCATGAAGGCGTCAATGGCATGAGTCAGGTGGTTGCCATGCGTGATCACCTGGGCGGCATAGAAAGCCAACAATTGTTTATCGTTGGGATCCATGGGTGTCGGTGTCGTGGGTGGCATTTGAATCGTCGCATTGTCCGACTCGGATACAAGGAGATCGTAATTACTACGAAGTTCCTGCGGCAGTGATGCCCTCACTTCCTCCCGTTGCTTCGCGACCACCTCCCTCGAGTCTAGATTTACGTAATCGTAATCCTCACCGGTACCGCTGTTGTTACTACTACCGGTAGAAATGATCGACGATCGCTTGAAGAGTAATGTCGAGTTTCCCTATTGTAAAGAAATTGTGCAACTCATTTATTTAGGGCAGTGACCCGACAACTTGGGATTTGCGGGCACCTATGTGTCCGTGAAACATTTTTCGGGCACGCATGTGCGCTAATCATTCAATAGTTGAGCAATTTTCAAATCGTTTAGGCGAATAAAAGTCACGTTGTAAACCATATGGGGTAAATTTTACCCAAAATATTGTTTACCTTCAAACACAGGGTGTTTCCGAACTGACGATATAAGCTGAGAGGTGGTGAATCTATATGAAAATATGGATACATAACATTTTGTCGTAGGAAGCTTTATTTTCGAATATATTGATCTTGAAAATTTGTAAATTTGAAAATATTACAGCAGTTTTAAAATCATTGGGGTTAATTTAGCCCCACATGGTTCACGGAATGTTAAGAGGCGCTTTTAGATAGAAGATCCTTTAGATTACTAAAACTTGTTGAAAAAATCAATTTTTTCTTTACGAAATTTCTATTTCTATTCCTTGCTCTATTCTCCTAAAATTAAATCCCCTCTATTCTTTCACGTCGTTATTACTCGCATATTTTTCCCGTTTCTGCCTAGAAAGCGTAGTTTCGCTTTATGGATGCTCACCTGAATGAAACTGGCGACCTGACGAACGTCTTCCGTGAGTGCCCTGGCACACGCGATCAGCTGATCGAGTGGATCCGGTTGCCCCGGTGGTAATAAAAGGGTTGAAGGTGGCGCGTTAGTAGGTGTCGAGGTATCGCTACCCCCGCGACACAGCTTAACTGCGTCCCATTCCATTGCATCTAACTTGGTGGCGGCTTCCTGTACGAGTTTATCGGAATCGCGGAGAGCCTTGACCAGGGGTCGTAGTTTCGAGGCCAGCCCCTTGTCCGGTGCCTTCCCTGCGTTCCCCAGCGTGCCTGTGCAAAGTAAACAGTGAAAAAAATCATGAAACGTCTTTTCACGGATATCTTTTATAATGTTGCTTCGTTAATTCGACGTGGAGTCAAGGGTCACTTTGCCTTGTAACTCATTTCGTTCCTTGGGAAAATAATTTGATTTGAAATAGCTATACTCATGGGAAATTCTGTAAATTTGGTGTGTTTCAATGACGAACAGCTGCATTGATAAAGTAGGAAATCTAATAAGAAACTAATTTCTCAAATGAAATTTGCAGCAGTGAAACCAATGAATTTAATTATCTTTATTTCGTTTGAGCAACATATAAATTAATATAACCAATAATGAATCAACGTAATTAATAATAATATTAAAGGCCTAATTACCTTCAGCAAATTCTGCGAGATCGTGCAAAGACGTTCTAAGCCTGAGTGCAGCAAGCCTAAGATCCATTAATGTGGCATCTAATCGTTGAGGCGTTCTCCAACTAGGACTTACGAAGCCGAGTAGCCTGGCTATCGCAGCCGATGCCTCGCTCTGCAGCCTTTGTAGGCCTTCCAAAGCGGAGTCCAGCTCCAGGGGAAGTTCCTTACTGACTGGAACATCGTAGATTTGCTGCATTTGTGGCGGGGGTGGAGGTGTTGGTGTTTTAGGCACAGGAGTGTTGTGCCGGGACGGTAACGAAGATGTTGGAAGACGCGATCGAGGTACATCGTAATCAGGGGCTGCCAGGCTGGACCTGCATTCGAAATGTTCATTTATTATTTTAATTTGTACGCATACAGTGGAACACAGAAGTATTCGCTCATCTATTGCATTTCGCGCATGTAACAATAAATAAAAATACATATATACAATTGAAACCAACAATTTCTAGGAGTTTTAACTTATTTTACAGAACGTTAAGGAAAGGGGTTTAAGACTGTAACGGCTTATAGTACTCACCGAGAGGAGTAAAAAAATGTTTAATCAACTTAAACAGAAGTACGTACAAGATTGTCAACACAAGATTATTACTAATATTGGCAAAAATTATTTTATAGATGCGGACCGCGGAAGTGTTCCCATTAGCAAGGTCCTATACACAGTGTATTGTGCCATTTCCATATTCGAATAATAAACGGATATTGTTAGAAAAACGCTTTCACGTTTCCACGCGCAATACTACATGAAGACTGAAAAGTATTATACTAAAAGTTTTGATGAAATGAACTAATTTTTGATGATGCTAGTGTAATAATCTCGTATTGATAATCTTCAACGTACTTCTGAATCACGTTTTCCTATATTCGTCGCGAAAAAACTCACGATATCGAACATTCATAGGTAATAAAAGTCGATTTTTCGTAGAAAGGATTCACTTTAAGACGTATGCTGATTAGACATTTTTTACTTCTGTCGGCGAATACTATGAATCCCTAAATTCTTGAATGCCCTTTTTTAACACCCTATATATTATATAAAAATTAACTTCTGTGTTTTTCACTTTATGTAGGTCTATATTTTCATCCTTTTACTTATATACATACTATGTTAAATTTGGTAAATGGTTGAACACTTATGCAGCTGATTGTACGTTAAGTTCAAAGAACGAAAACGTTTAGATAATTAAAGAGAAATAAACGATTGAGATGTGTTAAAGCTTTAGAGAAATAATAGTAAGAAATTTCACGTTTTAGTTAGCCGAGACGATTTGTTCATTCAAGTGTAAAATCTTTTGTTATCTCTTGGTTTAGCCAACTGATGCACTCGTTCTTCAGCAAACAAAGAAAGAGGGGATTCCTCTGAATTTTATCGCTGAAAACTTGGTCATTTCAGGGCAGCCATCTAAAGCGTACTACTTCCATTTAGTTTCAACTCGTTTCAAAGTTTCCCATTCATTTAACCATTAAGCGCCACACTCCCATCAAGCACTATTAATCAGTGCCAACGAACGAGAAATAGAATAGGGATGCTAGTTACAAAAGAAAAGTTCGGAAACTGGGAACTAAAGTACTTCGTACAATTAAGTAATTAAAAGTGACTGACGTTATCGTAGAAGTTGGACAACTTCCTTTGGACAATATTAATTATCAAAGATTAAAAGGTAAAATTTTACCGTAAAATAATTAAAGGGTCAGAGGATGAAAGTATGAAGTCACAAATGTTAGGTGTTACTTATGAAACCTTCTATTTATTACTTATTTAAAAGAATGTAAAGTTAACATTGCTGCAACTCTGCAAGCACATTTTGTATACATGGTAATTTATAAACTGAAAAATAAAATTTATAAACGATTTGTATATGTAGGCACTCTTTATTATATGTTAAACGTGAAATATAACTCAATTTTCGTGAAGATATTATTAGCAATTTTAAAATTTTAAAATATTGGAAAAATGTCTCTTTGTTTCCTAGTGTCTCAAATGAAATCACAAAAGAAACTATTGCAAGGGTCGTTTTTTCCTTTTTTTGAACCACAAATGGAACTGATTTCTGTGAAACAGTAGTAGGAATGACCGCTGTTGGCACTGGTCCGGTATTTAAGCTCGAGCTTCTAGAAATAAATCACTTCCTAGCAGCTGTATGTCTCGTTACGCTAGCAAATGTATAAAGTTCAACGTACTCAATGTTGATGCCTCAAACATTCCCAGTCAGATAGTTTCCGTAACAAAATGAAGTTGCTATAAAAAAATAGTACAACTTCAAAAGATTATGATGCGATGCACAGTTTAATTTAAAACGGATGTACTATTACGATAGGGGGTTAGTTTAAGGTAAAGAATTTTATAGTCTCTAAATGGATGCTCAAAGTTGATGGTTATGCGAAGAAGTAAAATGCTAAATATACATGTAATGACTCATGGTGTAGCAGTCACTGTTGAAACAAATGCTACGTTGATTTATGTTTCCAGCGAAATTCTGTCTGTTAGGGTTGATCTTATTATTATTTGTATTTATAGAAATATAAATTTGCCTAAACATTCACCGCTTGTAGTTGGATAGCAGACTTCTTCTGCATTTCCTTTTTAGCAAGAGCTTACAGTTGATAATTACGGAGATTATTCTGCGAATCGATCATTTTTTGACGTCGTCGTCAAGGATAAGCAGCAGCAGTCTACTAGTTGTCAATCTTCCCTTAATTAAAAATAATCCCCCGAACCAATTAACCGTTCAATAGACTCTTATAATTATCAATCTTAACCAAAGCATCAAAAACCATTCTTTAACCCTTTCAATACTGGAGGCGCTTATATGCGCTCAAAGAATTTCTGTTTTGTGTGTGCTATTGAAGCATCTCGTTATGCATCTTGAAGCATTTGCAATCTTTTGCCACGCGAATAATATGAAAGAACCGAAAGAAGAATGTTCATTGAACCTAAACCAATTCAATATTCTTACGATTTCTTCATACTCTTCCAGTAATATTGACTGTAGTATACTATTGATAAACCCTCAGCCACAGACGGGGTACAAGTCTGAAATACCAACATCTAAGAAAATCAATGTTTTCAGAAGAATATCTTCCTTTTTATTACCCGAAAAGGAATGTAAACGCTTCTAAAGTGTTTTAATATTCAAGCTGTAGAAACGAACGCAAAACTATGGATTTTACGCAGCAGAAAATGTAAAAATAAAAATGGTAACCGGGTCTCGGGACCCCAAAACCGTGTGACAGAAAAATACATTGGATTATAGGTCTACCCTGTACCTCGTCTGTGCTATCCCATCAAAAGATGATAAAATATTCTAATCGGCACTCGTTTGGCCATCGTATATCTCTAGAGATCACATACCGGTTGGATCCGCTGAGGGATCCATCGTTGGTGAGGCTGGAGGCAGAGCTGCTGGGGGTGAGGGGTTGCAGAGGCCTGGGCACGTCGTAGCAATCGAGAGGCGTTACACCGGAGCCTCCAGAGCAGTTGGAGTTCGGGGTGCAAGAGGTAGGTGGCCTCGGGATGTCGTAGCACGAGGGTGCGGGGCTTGGACTGCTCGCTGGTGAAGGATTCACAGCAACCGCTCGTGGTGGCACGTCGTAACAGTCGCTAACATCACCCCCGTTGTCTACCGAACTTCTGCTGCTTGTCGTGTATCGGCCTGTGCAGAGAATTATGCGAAAATTAGATGGATGTCTATGATGGAAGATTGGGGAAACTGGTAGACCAGAGCTTGGCAACCTTTTTCGCTAATTGTAAGAAGGGCACACTGAATGACTGGCTTATGACTGGACTGCGGATTTTTATGCATTTATGAAAAATTTAAATTTGTAGAAAGTTGCAAAATGCGCGTAATACGCAAAATTATGTAAAACGTTTAAAATAAAGTATATGTTATAATTAGACTTGCGGACGTTTATGCAAAATTTATATATCAAAATATATGTAAACTTAATGCAAAAGATATATAATGTACATGAAAAATATATGCAAATCGTTGTATTATTTATGTCTATTACTTAGGGTAATTTACATTACAATATATTACAATAATTGTTTTTATATTCTCGACTGTCAATTAGTGCCTTTTATCAAACAAACTTAATTTGCGAGTCGAAAATCAACATCACAGAATGTGGTAGGAGCATATCTATAATTTTTCCAATATTGTGTTTTCATTTATTTAGAACTTCAGTCGTTTTACTACTTAAGATGTTGTTAAGTTTTGATAGTTCTTCGAATTCAGAATTTTTCTGGGGATTAATCTTTATCTATAACCTTTTTATTTGTTGTTAATAACAATTATTAATCCTCCAATTTTCACAAGTATCTACAGTTGCCAATTTTTATTTAACTTGTTAGACAATTTATGTTAAACATTTATAAGATCTAATGCACGTCAATGAGTTACTTAATAATTATTTCAACATTTAACTTCGTAAAAGGACAAACAGGAGGCACGATTCGATCGTTTCTTTCGTTGATTCGTTTGTTTATATCAATAGAGATAGAAATTAATCGAAATTATTCATATTTGATCACAAGTGCAGCTATAAGAATTGAAGAGTTAAACGACCAAGAAAAATTCTCAAAGCTTCAATTAGTTTTTGACTGCAAAGTATATTGCTAGTAAAATTTATTGCCTATTAGAAACAGATACGGTATCATTAATTTACTCAGTAAGTATCCGTGCGATCGAGATACCATTGTTCTCGCTGGGTGAATTTTTAAGTGACTTGATACTAGTGAACGAGGTCAGTCGGTCGATAGGAGAACCGAGACAGGATCAAGTAATCTTTCACTCTAGACTCTAGAGATTGGTTAAAGGTTCCGCGAGATAGCTTTGTAATTTCCTACGTTAATGCCTCCTCGATCGGCGAATGTCCCGGATACGTCGATTCGTGAAAGGAACTACCAGACCATTTTTCTTCGATCGTCCAAGATAAATAGCCTGTACTGTCAACAATACGCACAAATAAGAATTGTCATGGTACGTCTTCCTTTTGATTATCCGTAAGAAATAGGGAGTAATAACTTACTAGAGAAAGTCTGGTAATAGTACAGCAATTTTCAATCTTTCTCCTAAAGTAGAACTACAAGCGACATTTTTCTATTAGGTTGATGCATTTGAAATGTTGCTTTTCTATGTTGCGTATCTACATTACAAAAAATTTCTTCTTTAATGTGATTTATTACAATTAACCATTTTACAAAATCAAGAGAGTTGTATTTATCCCCTAATCTTAAACTTTAGGAAAACATTTCATATACACCAACTTAAATATTTCGTTAACTGATTTTGTTTTTACTGTCAAGATTCTTTCATTACAATACCACAGAATTAACCTTTTCGCACTTTAATATGAGTGGGACTCACAATCAGACAAGCTGTCGAGTAAAGTATTATTTTCAGATCTTAAGATGTATTGTACACAACATAATTATTAAGATGTATCGCGTATGAATAAGTGAAAACACGTATTTTTTGTATTCGGCAAACAAAATACAAAAAAAAATGTTCCAATCGAGAAAATAAACATTCTTTCTATCGTTTTTCTTATCGTTGAAAGATTCAAGATGGCAATTTCTATTGGTCCACCCTATACATGATTCTGCAATAACATTGAAATGCACAGGAAAACTTTTTATAGTAAATATTGTAAGACTGCATGTATATTCACGAAGCACGCCGGGTTCGGTGGTTTTTGAATAGTAATGGAAATTGTATTCGCAATATCAACGTTTTAATGAAAGAATTCCGAGAGAAGCATCAACGTTCTATCGATTCTCAATAAATGCTTTCTGTGGAAGTATCTTGTTTTCAATTGAATACCAATGAATAAAAGTATAATGGCCGATTAAAACGATTAAAAGAATCGGTTTATCACAAAGTATGAATACAAACCTTTAACCTTTTGTTAACATAACAGTCTTTTTTTCAATGTGGCTTAAAAAAATTGTTTCTGTTCGAATAGTAATTCCTTACAAATGGATAACAACGAAGGAGAATATAATAAATTATTTAGTGATTTGTTAACCTTTCTGCCACAGTACTCTTAGAACTGAAGGCGATCTCAATCCATGTGTCAGAATAGTTTTATTAATATGGAAATAATATTTACATACTTTGTAGGATTTACATACGGGGATATGTATACATATATAATATATTATATACAGCCAGTCATGAAATTATTGACACAGAGGCAAGAGAGCAATAGAGAAATTAAGAATGCAAAAATAATATTAGATTCTTCAAAAGGTTAACCCTTTGCCTTATAATAACGAGTCATACATTTTCTACTATTTATGGTCTAGATCCAACAAAAACGAGTACTATTGGGGATAAAACTTAATTTGGGCTCTAATTTTAGCATTATCTTATAAAATTGGGAATCGTTAAATAAAAATTGCCTACAATATTCATATGGTTTGTACTTGAGATGATACGAAAGCAGTTATCAATTAATGCTAGCGTACGTAAGTAATAAAATAAACGTAGGGCAAGGAGATAATGAATATTAGTAATTTATAATTATCCCCATAACGCACAAGCCCGTGTGTGACACGGGTTCGTTACTCCTATGTTACTATTAATAATTTATGTTTCTATTCTATTTTAACTTCACCACTCTCTATGTTGGTGTACGTATTCTACGTACCATTCAAAATGTAAGAAATGCGACGCATATTCTCAAATTATGAATTTATGCAATAAAATTTGATCACTTTTAACCCGTAAATTGGGGGATAATTTGAGCATTAAGGGGTTGACGTAATATTTAGTAATTTGTTAATAAGTTTTTAAAATTATTTTTCAATTTGGTTAAGAGTTGATTTAAAAATAAATTTTTCCGCCTTTTGTAGTATATTTGTGTATCGTATTAAGGTATAGCATTTGTTATGTTTTCACGTAATGAAAGTACAAGGAAATTCATGAAAAACGTAATATATGGAAATAAATGCATTCAAAAGCGAAATAATTATTCAGCTCGCGTTGAAATCGCTGATATTTCCTCTCACACACGTGTGCCGAAACAACATGCGGTGCACAATTAATAAAACATACCTAAATGAAAACGGGATTCTGTATAAATTAGGGTGAATACGTAAAAATATATTTGTAATGAAAATTTAAAACGAAATAATTGATATTCAAATATAACTGTAATTATTATTAATTATTAAAATGATTATTTTTTCGCATATTTACCTACAAAATAATATTAATTCAGACATTTATACAATTTTAAGTTTATTTAGACCTGCGTAGAAGATTCGAACTATTTGAGATTTTGTCTTATGAAGGAAATTCAACAGACTAATATTATATGTTTACATAAAAAAAATGTGTTAATGATAACAATCGGATAATTTTACCTTGTCATATGAATTATATATAACTGTAGATAATAAAAAAAAAATTCACATAATTTTTAAAATACTACTATAATTGGTAGAGTATAAGCACAAATAATTTATTTAAATATAATAATTAAGATTGAAAATAATTCCCGTGAATTACAAAAGGAAGCTTAAGTAAGTTTAAGTATATATTGTTTGTATATTTGAATATTTTTTACCATTTATTTATTTTTCAAGCAAATTTTTTTAGAGATACGAATTAAACAGGGTAAAGTACTTCTAAGAAAAATATGCTTCCTTTTAGAAACGTATTTTTAAGTAATTTTTCGCGAATTCCCTATTTAACTAGTAAAGCTTCAACGTTGCAAATGAATCACTGAAGAAGGAAATGAGGAGTTATTACGTACCTGAGTTGTGTAAATGCTCGTTATTCGAGTTCAAGGGTGAATCGTGCCTGGAGGGTGGCGCAGGACTACCTCGACTCGCTGGAAGATCGTAAAGGTACACGTCACCGCATTTTTGTGGTGTTACCACCTACGCAAAAAAAATCAGAAGTTCATTAACATAAGCGAATTCAGTAAATCGAAGCGAATAGTCAAAAACATAAACATTCTGAACACGAATGCAGAAAGGTCCGACGACCTGCTTTCTCAATGAACGAAGTTGAATTGACTGCCTGGCCGTTGTCGACTCAAGACGTAAACATCACGCGGACGATTGTTAGTAAATGGAAACTATTTTCAATCTCAATCATTAGAAGAATCTCCTAAGAAATCAATGTCTTTGTTTAAGTAAAGGAAAGTTGGAATCTCTCGGAAGGGAATCAGTTTCGTTTCTATTTTATTATTATTAATACTAGGTGTACAAATTAATTCTGAGCCTTTAGAATTTCATAAAATTTAATACTTATTCACAAAAAATCAAATGCAGTCCTAATAATGAATATTTTTAGCATTTTCACACTTATGAAGCAAATTCGTCGCTTGAAACATAGAAAAGTTGCGATTCTAAATTGCTGAAGATACCGAGACTTTAAACACAAAGGCTCTGAATTAATTTGTACACCTAATAAAATTATTATATGCTTCAATCATATTATTTCAGTATCAGATTTTATTATTATTGGTTTAGGTTTAGCATTCAGTATTTCAAGTTTCGTAAATAAAAGCGGAGCACCTTTACATTAATCTTATACCACTTACAAAATACTTGTTAAACAGAATAGAGTAACTTGCTTTCTCTTAAAGAAACGCCACTTTGCAGAAAGAAAAAATTCAGGAATTATTTTTAAATTTGTAGAACTTCCATTAAGATAAAAAATCATTAATTTTAGTAGACTTTAACATTGAATATTTATAGTGTAATTGCTAATAGAATTTTGGCACATATATGTATATTGTGTAATTTGTGTGAAGTAATTCGGCAAATTCGGTTAGTAAATCTGAAAGCATAAATCTCTTTTGATAATGGGTAACTGTACCATAACTTTAGGAAACGTATATATTCTCATTATCCATACGAAAATTTGCTGAGTGTTACGAAAACTCTATGTACGATCCAAATCGGTTCGTTACTGCCCCATTAAACTATTTGCTTAATTAATCAATGAACTGTACATGACACACTGATAAATGATACCAAAATATATTTTTGAAGTTCGTACCATATCTTTTGCCAATATATTTAGTAAAGTATACTTATTGTAGAATAGAAATCATAAAATGAAGAATTGAAATTCTAAAAATATTTGTTCTATTACCGAAAGTAGAATAAAAATGTACTTATCTTGCTATTTAATTTGCCCACTTGTTATAGTAAAATTAAGTGACCCATGCAATTAATGAAATGCAAATTTGAAGCTACATATTATCATTGGTTATTAATTAATTTTGTTCAACTATGATTTATAAATTAATGTGAATTGTATTATATTGAACTAGTTATGTATTTTGTTGCACAGATGGTTTTCTATTGTAGAAGAAATTTTATTTTTTTTTAGGGTATATATGCGACTGTTCTCCTAAACTGAAATATCCTATCTTCCAATTTTTCATTCTTTTTAGGATATTTTGAAATATTTGAAGTTCTACATATTCCTTACAATTTAAATATTTAAATATTCTGTAGAATATTCTATGGCTTTGTAAACCTCTAGAAATAATCTAATTTATTTGTCTTCATTTAAAGCTTTAGTTTTCGAATGATCAAAAGATGTTCTAAGAAAGGTAGACGAAACGTTTGAGCAGTTCTGACAATCATTGTATCAGTTGTAAATATACTAAAATATATTAAATGTTATGTTAAACAATAGTTCTCAATTGAAACAGTTTCTAGGATCCCGAATGAATCTTGGTTGTAAAGTTTAATTTAAAAATTTTAATTCAAATTATAGCTGGAAGGAGTGAAATAGTTTTTTAACAAGTAAAGGAAACTTGTCTGAGCCGAAGAAAAAGCACAGATGGTGGCTGTCGGGAAAATCGTCCAAGAAAATTGTCTTTGAGAAGTTTAAATCGAAATCTGTCGTAAAAGTGCGCGAGTTATCTTCCTCAATCTGAACGGCAGAAGATATATAAGTTTGCAGTGTGTTGTTAATGAATTTATTGAGGCGGGTGCCAATCAACCGATGCTCCCTTTCCCCGATTTTCAAAGTACGCCCCGAGGAGGTTCTTCAACTTTTTCCTCGCGTCGAAAGCTTAATTGCAATACCCTGTTAATTGAGTTTCCTCACGAAACGAACAGGTATCCGGTTGAGGATTCGATTTTCTTCGGAAAACGGAAAGCATTCTCGTGTTTAGCTGCGTTTTTATCAAACACCATGGAAATGAAGTTGCAAAAATAGAAAAGGAGACCCGATAGAAGATAGATTTGTCTTAGTGTATCTTTAAACTTTAATTTGAAGTGAAACAAGTCATACGTAAGTGAAGTTGCATTGTGAAAATCTTCATTTCAATTTAAAATATTTTCAATGCTAATAAGTATGGAAAACAATATCATTCGGGTGTCCTCCACGATTTCGTTTTCGAACGTGGATCCGAGTGATTCAATTTTTATCACATTCTCACGTAACTCATATTCATTAAGTCTGTCATTAAAGTCTGTCTCATTATCTTCTAATTTTATGTAATTATTTCTCCTTCTTCACTTTTTGCACTTGTACTGTTCCTTCACTAATGGGTATTTATTCCCGTAAATAAATAAATAAATAAATAAATTATACTTCTTATAACCACTGTAGACATATTATTTCTATATTTTTAATGTTAGAAACAAATATTTTCTAATTTAAAAAAAGAGAATAACTGAGGCTCTATTTCTCCAATAATACGAGTAATACATTGTCGTGCGGTTCGTCAATTGTTCTTACTTTTTGCGCATAGATCAGAGATTTAACGTAGCCCTGTAAAAAATAGTCCAAAGCTATCGCGAAATCTCAGAGTTTAATTGATGTCATCATTTTGTGTTTCTTGGTAAGCGGATTTTGGTGATAAATTCGAGCTATTTCTATACATTGCTCGATTGTATAGCGATTCATGGTTAAATGGCAAATACGATACATAAATTTAAAAAAATGACAGCAAAATATTTTGAAAGGTGGCAGCAATCGACAGTCAAAGATTTATTGTGTCTATTAAAATTTCTGAAGAATTAACAGATTTTGACAGATAAAGCGCGTCGTGGAGAATTTATTCGTAAACCTAAATTTTTACGGACCAGCAATCCATATAGGCGTGCTTGTAAAATTGTCGACATTAATCTGTCCCACCTATAAACGCGCGCACCGTGAAATCCTTTTAAATGAACGGGTGCAGAATGAAACGTTAATTGAAACGGTCTGTAGTGCACAATTAAAAACTACATAGTTCTATCTCTAGAACGAAATTCGATTTGCACGCTGCGATTCGCCCGAGACTTTACTTACGAGACAAAATCACGATTCTTTGAAGTAAATAATTTTAGTGAAAAGAAAGATGAATAAAATACATTGAAGTTGATTGTAGTTGCGCGATTAAAATTGTCGAAACGCATCGAGATTCAAAGTTGAAATTTCGAAAGATTGACTTCAAAATGAGAATCTTCGTTCTTTAATGCAACTCAAATTACATATTAAAATTATAACTAAACAAAACGATTAGGTGATCTGCTATAAGTAAGACACCCTGTATATAACCTTAACCCTTTTACAATGTAATAAAATGTCGAATAACGGCAAAAAGGAGACGTAACAAATTCTTCTTCCCCTTATTGTAACATTTTCTATATTTCGATTGCCAGATATGAAAAATATATCATTTCAGTCGTTTACATGTAACACTTTTTAATAGCAATAGTATATGTGATATACTTTAAGATATTAAATTTAATATTGCCATATTGAACAATTTACTCGAGTCTCTCTCGTATTAAACTGCAAAAGGGTTAAATATAAACAATTTCAATTTCCACAGAAGAATAGGTACATCTCATTTCTCTATTAACATGTAATATTCCCTAGTAATACTATATTCATACGTTTCCTTCGCGAATTAAATTTGCAATACAGTAATCAACAATTTTAAAGAAGCTAAAAAGAAAAAAAATCAAACTACCTGTAATTTACCTTTAATTCAATTTAATTAATTAATTCCACGGAAAATTACAATTTCCATATTTCCAATCAAACGTCGTGATTAGATAAGCAGCTGATTAGACGGTATTCGATGGGAACTGTATAAATTCCCTCAGAAATTATCCCTTAGAAATTATCCTTTGATCTCCCATCCGAAGTACCAACAAATGGCTATGTATTCGCGGGTTATTGCAATTATTAGAAAAGCAAAAGCTGTTATATATATATATATATATATATATATATATATAGATACACGCGAAGGATGCTCATTAGCGATCTGCCAGGTTGGCTGATCTTAAACGTGGCTTCGTGTCCACGCAATCGTACGGATGAAATACACGCGACACATCCTCTGACATCCTGTTTGAGCTTTACACGCACTGTGGAGTCTTAATTGAATATTTTATAGAAAACACGTATTCGAAGGTTTCCCCTACGACAGTTCATCCGGTGTAACACGAACGAATGCACACGAAGGGAATATACGGGGTGTTTCATACAATCGGGACGGAATCCATGGGTTGTTGGAAAAATGTTAAGCTCATTTACATTAAGAAATTGAGGAGCGGAACGTATGCAGCATTCTAATGTTAGGTGGTAGTGATTTTGAAAAATAATTGTGAAAACAATTTTATTAGAAACAGTATGTAGTAGTAATAGTAGTATTTGTTTTTTGATATTTTTATTACTGTAGGGGAATCTCATAATTTCCCTTTCCAATAAATCTTCCTCTGAGGCGAATAAAATTCTTACAAGTATTTTTTTTTGCAATTCACTTCTAGTGTATTTAATTTTTGATTATCAATGAAGTTTTATGCGTATTACAATAAATCATAATAATAGAATGTCTTGGGGAAGGTCTAACAATTTTTCTTAGCTCTTTATCGGAACATCAGGTCTAGCATTGTTTGCTAAAATAACTTAACCTTTTCTTTTCTCTTTTTCTTTAATTATTGTATTTAAGTGATCCAACCGTGAACAGTATTTGTTTAAATTGGAAATGTCATTATTCAACAACAGTTTCTGAAAAATAATCTCTTTCTTACTAACTTAACCCTTTGGCTTACAATAGCGAGTCATGTTCGTGACACGAATTGTACACATTGTCAAAGTTCTATTTTCAGCACAATGATACCTTATTTATTTATGCTATCTTTAATTTCACTTCAGAAGATTAAGGATCGTTAAATATAAATTATGTAGAATATTTCAATATTTTATGTAAATTTAAGAAATGTGATCTGTTAATGATAGCTTACGTAAGTATGGTACTCAAGCGGTTAATAAGAAAATGCTATAAACGTTCTAATCAATCAAAGATAAATTATCGTTTATTTAACTTTACTTTATTAAATATCTATTTTTACCGATTGTCAAGTATTTAAAAAATACAGTTCACCTCAATTGGGACTGCATGTAAAACAATAGAGGTGGTTGTGTTAGTGTAAGCATGAAGGGATGCGTGAACACACATCTGCCTTCGTTTCGACCGGTGAACCGCGAAACTGAACCAAGGGAATATGCAATTTGGTCGACAAAACGCGTGTGAAAGAGAGGGTGGAATAGGAGAGAAGCGGAAGCAGAGAGACACAGAGGGAAGAAGGGAGGAATAGAGGAGGGATGCATCTCTCTGGAACGCAATCTTTGGGCTCATCGTCCGCTGCTTTACAATAATAGAGGCTCTTCAACCCCTGCATTATACGTAAGCGTGCTACACTTTTTATTCTTTCTTCTACCGTGGTTTGCGAACCGCGCGACAGCTGCCGCTTGTCCTCATTGCAATTCATATATGCCGCGTTGGGTTATTAATTTTGTTAAAATAGAAAGAAGTCGATTTTTTACGTTGACTTTAGTCTGCGATGTTTTCTACTGTAGATAATATGAAGGCAAACGTTGAGATCCTTTATGAAAAATGAAACTGTGATACGATAACTCGTGTGTTGGATGAAGAAAATATTGAATGTTAGAAAAATAAAAATAGATTCAAGGAAAGATAAAAAGATGATAAATCTCATTGCCAGGGTACAATCTATAATCGATATTAAACACTAAGCCAAATCAAACTTACAGAGATGAAGCGTAGAATAAGCAGCATATCTCAAAACTTATATTTGCTTTGAACATGTGTCTACAGATTATAACAATTAATGGTGGTAATGTGAAAATTCTATGATATATCAAATAAATGTAAAAGTTCTGCCGATTTTATTCAATGAGAATATTACAACTAGAGGTGTACAAATTTTTATATCATTTAAAACAAATGATATCGTAATTGCCACCTTGTACTTTTGGTATTTTTATTTATACTTTATGTATTAATCACTGGTTTATTTCTTAATAGATTTATTCTGTAATTTGATTATAAATTTTCGTCCATTTGAATTAATTTATAGAAATAAAACTATTTAACCTTTTCACATTAGAAATTTCATATAAGCAACGCCGTATCTTGTCTCAGTAGGATTTCATATTAAGTGTAATAATTTTCATTCAATAAAACCGGTATCAAATTTTCAGTATTAGATTTTCTTTGTGAAAACAGAAAAAACCCATTTCGTTTGTTTGAAACTTCTAATTTAGCTTAAAATATGTTTAAATTTGTTTAATACAAAAACGTGTTTTCCATGAAAAGAAACCGACAGAATTTTCGCATTTATCAAACATTCTCACCAAACTGTCCCGAAAAAAATCGACACTTTTAACAAAAAAAAAAAAAAAAGCTCAACATCCGCGATATTTATCATTCCACACAACGTCCACGCTATTCTTTTATATTTTGCCTTCCCCCCCAAAAAAAACCTCGTCAAAAGATCAAAACACAAAGCTCTTCGTAAAAAAAGCGACACTAAAATTTGCAACAACAAAGAAAGTTTCTACTTGATACTCTGGTTTTGAAACACAAACTCTGTATGCGCTGGTGTTTTGCCAGTCTTTTTTTCGCGAACGATCTGCACGTATCGTCATGGCAACGATCAGGCATGATCCGTGAATGAAATGGGGCCGAAATGATTTGCGGTCGGAGCTCGATCACGGTTTTGTCGATGAGAAGTCCTCCCGTGGGAGTTAGCCGAGGGTTGTTCTAGCGAAAGGGGTGTGGCAGCCGGTTATTTCGAGGGTTGGCACGCCGACGCAACGATAAGGACTGACCCACATTCCCGTGGATACTTCTAACAGGATATTAAGCATCCTGCAATCGACTCTGCCTTGTGTCCTCCTTTTCAACTGATCGAAGACTCTTGGAGGCATCTCTTGATGGAGGAGAGGCTGATTTGCTTGAAACAATGGGGTCAAGCAGCTAGAAAATCGGTAATTTCTGCTTCATCGCGTTTATAAACTTCAGCAGCGTGCTTTTAATATCCAATTAAGAGCGTGACGAAATAGTAGTAATTTTTCATTCAATTAGTGGATTAATCGTATTATTCCGTATAGAGATTGCAAATTTAGTCTTCTTCAAGAAATAAATAATTTATACCAAATATTAACTCCTGCGATTTAAGTACGATAGATACAGTTGGTCGCAGAAGTATCCGGCCATGTTAGACATTTAGTAATTTTTTTTTTTTAAATTAGATGTCAAGAAAGAAAAGAAAAATAATTCCAAAGAGTAAATATAGAATGTGTAAGTGAATTGGATAATTAACTTGAATGGGATAATTGGTGACTCAATGGTTTCATAAAGTGACAATCTATCATTAAATAATACAGGAAGCGCTTTGAAATCTCGAGAGCAATTTTAATTGGAGATTAATGAAAATTTGATTGTACTTTTTTGCGATAAATTTAATAAAAAATCCACAAATGAATTTGTAATTACTCATCGTATCGTACATTCTTTATGGTGATTGAAGGCTATGGGAATGTAATATACTCAAACAATTCCACCATTATTATCTTAACTTTCAAATCATTTCATTGGTGTGTTATTAACATTGCAAACACTATTAAATAACAGTTAGATAAGAGCAACGCCAGTAACAATACATTCTACAGTGCTTATTTGAATTTAAATTTCATAAAATAAATATACAGTCTTTCTTGAAATTCCTTTTCATTTTCCCAACTTTTTGTTTTGTGGAGTTAATCGATTTATCAAATGAGTAGTTTATGTATCTGACACTAAAAAATAGTAAAATTACCCGAGAACAATATCTGCAATCCATCGTTACCGGAATTGTCTCTAAATAAAATACAAATACACAATCCAATCTATTCTCTGTCCAGGAAACCCCGCTTCCGTTTTTCCGGCTTGCGTTGCATCTCCCGGACATCGATCTTCCCCCATGATGTACCATGTCACCTAATTCCATGTCGTAAATTAGCCCCTTACACAGTTCTGCCTTCGGATGCAGTCGAAAATCAAAGATAATCTCGTTTCATTCGCTTTGTTCGCACGCACCCCGTCGAAAAGCAGTGCTCCACTTTCGTCTCGAGATTCTCGTGTAAACCGGTCGTAATCAGATTGACCGAGCCTCTGAGTCACAGTGTATCGAGCCAAGGCATGATCGAATTTGCGATCGACCTCGAATTGTACTTCTGTCGCGTGCATCCATGTGCTGCTACAATAGGACCCTACTTATTCGAATTTATTCGGATCTATCCATTTATTAGGATGTAATTTTACTCCATTTGTTAATTAGTGAAAGATATAGACGACGCATAGTCTTTAGGAAATGTTTTCTTTAGACTTGACAAAAATTCCTTTGATATTTAACCCCTTCCAATATGATTATCTTATTACCTACTGATGCTAACGTTAGATGATTATTGCTTTCATATCGTGGCACGAACAAATAATTTGGACATAGTATGCAATTTTTATTTAATAACCCCCAATTTTACAACGCGAAGCTGATATCAAAATTCAAGTTATATGAGACAGATATGAGTGGGTGATTTTGGAATGTCCTATACGAATTCGGCTGATCACCACTTTGTCTCACTTTTCTAACTATTTTACTTAATCACTATAATTTCGATTAGCTTCTAAATACATATGCTTCTAAATGATTTGTTTAGGTATCTAGGAACAAAAATGAAGAAACTATGCAGTGCATAATCGGCAATTTCATATTATGCGACAATTTGATATCTTGTCCCTCGATATGTTCGAATCAGCAGAAGTCTACTGTGTAAGTACGTATACCTACTGGATATTCATTGGTTTCCAGAAATTGCAAGCATGTGAGATGCATACTGGCAAGCGTATAAGGGTTGTAAACCTTGGTTGAGGTAGGACCGCGTCTCTTGGGCATTGCTCATCATTTATCGGGCAGGATCAACGACATCGTTGGATTAGTAACTCCCTGGTGACGTACGCGAGAGGCGGTAGACACGAAAGGCTTTTCAGCCTGCATTGTATGCCATACTCCTGACGAACCAAGCAAACCGGGAGCTCTCGAGTGCCACTTTATCTATTTGCATGTTCAATTGCGTTCTTTGACACGGCGAGGCGCGCGACAGAATGGCCATTGTTCCAACGGACGCGACGATGCGAGCGTACATGCATGAAGATCGGAAGAGGCTTGTTTTCGGGAATTGTTTTAGGAGCTCCTTCTTGAAAATAGACTGGTTGGAGGGTATTGGAGTGGAACTGAAGGTGTGCAATTTTTATCATCCTATATTTTAAAAGAACAGAATTATAATCAACAAGATTTTTGGCGTAAAATATTTTCTACTCGGAGAATAAGGTTTTGTTGCGATTGAATATTTATTTAACTAGGTAAGTAGATAGTTTTTAGCTGGGGACATTTTTTTTTTTAATTAAAAAGGCAGTATATCTTTAATACAGACAATTTTTCAATGGTTAAGAGTGAGACGTTGCTAGTATAAGATATTTTCTATTTGGAGAATAAGCTCTTGTTAGGAGTTGGATATTTTTTTATTGACGAAATAAGCCATATTTTGGTATGGAATACTTTTTAATTACATACAGAGGATGATTTCAATAGGATACATTTTTGAATGGTTAAAAAATAGGATATTATTAGGGTAAGATACTTTATGTTTGGAAAATAATTTTTTTATGGGAATTGGATATTTTTTAATTAGAGAGATAGACTGTATTTTACTATGGGGCATTTTTTAATTATAAAACTACAACGTTTTTACTGCAGGACATTTACTAACAGTGAAAGGTGAGTTTTTAATATAGAAAATTTGTTAATCATAAATAAAACGTATTTCTAGTGTAACAAATTTTTAATAATAGTAAAATGAAGTCTTTTGTGAAATAAAAGTTTCAATCTATACAAAAGTACGTTCCAACTGCTTTAAGGACTGGCAGTAAAAAGTTTGAAATATCATGGGTTATTAATATTGCTGTCAGGAGCGAAACTTTCCATAAATTAATAAACATGCTTCTCAGTTTAATATTGAAGTGAAAGCGCACAGCTGAGAAATGAGATGAATCTGTGAAGAATTTATCGCAATGGCAGTTCCATTATAATTGAATACTCTAATAGAACTTCTTGACCTGGTTACGAAGTTCTGCCAGAAATTTCAAACTTTACACTACATCGTATACGTTAATATTACATACATAATTCTATATGAAACGCTTTCATTGATCCTAAATTTTGCAAGTAGCCTGACATTAATTTACTAAAATATTAGTTATTTTAGAATAATTTCCATAATCGAACTTTTCCTTTGTAGAGATTTATATATATGTATTTCTGTTATCAAATTTTTTAAATGTCTCCTTATTATATTGTATCAATGATAGTATTGCCATGTAAGAGATTTTTGGATATTTTGTAAATATTTGTGCACTTATTGTATCGTACAGTGACTCTACGCCTTTTACTGCTATTATATGTCCATTTATTTCAAATTAAACCTCATATACTATAAGTATCTTTGAAAAATAAATTTCATTAATAAATTCAAATAATTTATAACTATAACCTGAACAATTAAAAACTTACCAATGTTTACACACTTTAATTAACTTATTCCAGAGATCATCAATTACTCTCTGCCAATTAATATAAATATGAGGTATCATAATTAATCTCAGCTTACTTTTCATATTTTTTAACTCGCCATTTCCCGCCTATTTGCACTTATCATAAGTCGACTCTGATGTCACCGCTCTGGTCGTCGTCTGTTAATTAACCACTGGCCAACCTATAATTAAGTATCCTTTTCGTTTTTTGTGTAACACGAAACACATTAATCGTTGAGTGCAATGTTGCAAGCATCCGGATTCGATCGAGTTTCGACAAACAGCGCAAATCAAAAGAAACCCCAAGGACGAGACGTGCCCCTCCCTTAAAAATATCATGTCTAGCTGTTACTCTTCAAGAAACAAGTTTTTCAGTAACTCGAATGCCATTACATTTGTTGAACATGCGACTGTAACTTCTTTAAACGAATGCAATGAAAAATGCAAATGTTTAAACCTTCTAGAGACGAAGCTATGAAATTTTCAATTCCTAATCTTTTGGGGATCCATATCTTCGAATTTTCAAACTTTCGAGTGATCGACCAACATATTTCCAAGCCTTTGAATTCAAAATTTTTCACTTTTTTGCCTTCGAAATTCCAAGCATTCAAATTCTAAATCATCGAATTTCTAAGTCTTCAAATTTCCAATGATTTGAGATTGTAGCTTCTTCGATCGAATGGAAAGAAAGCTGCTGACGAAGTTCCTCTGAAAGAATACTTTTAAAAGTTCAGAAAGACCCAACTGTTTACATTTGCAGAAACTGATAACGAACACAGAGGGTCAATTTAAGCTCGAAGGCAACGACGGATACAACGAGGATGATGAAACTTCTCTGTGCAACGTTCCCTCTTTTTGAGAAGATAATACTTTCGCGATCCGTTTTATAGAATCGCTTGAATAAGTCCGATAGGTTTGAACTGGATTACGGGCGATAAAACCGAGTCCAGAACTTTTGGATGGCAAATTGAAAGCGAAATAGACTGGAAAAGGCCGCGGAGATTTCGTTTGCTTTGCTATTGAAAGAAAATGATAGCTGTTTGACAAAAAATATATTTGGGTAAAAATAGTAGGTACATACTACTGGTGCATGAAATGTTTCAAGATAAGATCAAGATAATTGTAACCCCTTGCCTTACAGCCATGGTGGTGAATGTTATTATTTAAATGTAATAAAGACGCATCGTATTTATAATACAATTTAATTTCCATTTTAACTGTTTAGAAAACTTTAATTATTACAATTTAATTATATACTAACATTATATAATTAATATATAATGTAATTATAATTATTAACTAATATTAGAATAAAAATATCGTAAGCTTGAACACGTAACAATTAAGTTTTATATATATTTTGTTAGTAAATAATATTTTGGTAATTATAAAACTATCTATTTCATATTTTTACTTTCTTAACACATACAGTCTTTTTAATGTTCAGTGCAATTGCCTACAATAGTTCTCTTCATAAATAAAGTGAATCTCTACAGAAAGTTATAGCGGGTTCAATGTTTATGGATATTTGTAAGTACCATGTACTGGTTTCCCTTCCGAAATTCAATTCAATCCAGACCACAAACAACCCCATCCACATCCAAAGCATTCGAAACCATGCTTTCACTTTATCCCCGTGTCCCACGTTTCGAAAGTTAAACGCAACGAAACAGGTGAACCTAACAGGTAACCTGTTGTGATCTGTGATTTCCCAGCTGCAAGACCGCAGTTGACCAACGAATATATAGAAAGGTTGAAAGGGTGACGCTGGCATATGATGGTGTCCAAAAGATGGAAACAACCCCGCCGTTGGCATCATACAGCTTTGGTGAATTAAAGCAGCACGCGATTCTACTATTACGTTCTTTGCCAAGCATGAATCGAATAGTACTATGGTAGTGGGCGCGTAGTAGGGGCGCGGATGGGGTGGTATAGGGTGTAGGGTGGTTTCCAAGTGAAAAAGGGGGTGGACGGTTGGCCTGGCACAAGTGTGCAGAGAGGGGGGTGCGTCGGTCGATACCAGCGTCGCGGCGCTAACTGTGAAAGGCGTATTACCCCATGAACACGGGGGAAAGAGAGAGATAGAGAGTGGAGAAGAGGGAGGGAAAAATAGGGATGGATAGAGAAAGATGGAAGATGGAATCATAGGAGAGTAAGTGGAAGAGAAGGAATACGACAGATGGATGGAGAAAGGAGGGAGATAGGGAAGAAGAGAAATGCAGGAGGTGGTGTGTAGGTGAAGAGAGAGAAGGGTAAGAGAAACAGAGGAGATAGAAAGACGGTCTCCATGGAAACGCGAAAGGAGCCTCTCTACCTTCCTGCACCAACAGGACCTTCCGCCTGTCTCAGCGAGCGATAAGGATTTTTCTATTTTATCGTCAGCGGTTAAGGGTTGCAGGGGATTCACGGGGTGAATGGAAGGCGAATTTGACACTAGTATTGTTTAGGACCTGAGTGGCACTTGCCTCTCTGTTAGCCGGTGATATGCTTGCGGTAGACCTCTTCCGTCGAATCGGCTTTTGGCTGGAAAGTCTGGAGACAGTGAGTCTGGAGATGATATTGTATGGGGAATGTGTATAGCGAAATTATATACATAGAGTGGCGAATATATACATATAAGGAAAATCAATATACAAAGCTTAGTTTCACTTACATATATGTGTACATCCTAGGATAGAAAGATTGGTTCACTATATTTTTTCTAAATAATTGTGCAATAACAATACTATGGAATGAGTGATCATCACATATGAATATAATAGATAGCATATAGGACGTGCTTACAAGAAGTGTATACGAAAATACTAGGCAATTTTCAACAAAAGACGAATTAATAATTGCAAGTGAGGGTAGTTGGGCAAACTGATCAACATTTCATTAAAAAATTATACGACATCATTCCAAGCGAAATTTTTAAACTAAGTTAACATCATAGTAAATATACATGCTATTAAAATAAAGGAAATAAATGTTAATGCAAATATTTTTTTAATTATTTCATATGAACCTATTTCTTTGTCGCGTTAAAAATATCCATATTTATAAAATTCTTTTATAACACCATAGAAGTTACGAACAAATTATTTTTGTCAACAAATATAATAATTGTGATTTCAGATATATTTTTTCTGAAGCAAAGTTTAAATAAATAGAAATTATTCAACTTATCTTTCTATCGCGTACTGTATGCATGTATATAGTGACCCATGAAGGTATTTGAACATTTACCACAGTGAACTTTTATGATAATGTGTAGGTTATGCAAAACGTTTTGGAATATCATTAGCACTGTAATGAGTCACTGCTAATATGATAATATATTGGTAACATTTGAAATAAATCTGAATATGGATATGGAAATTACAAGATATTTATTGCGAACATATGTACAGTTCGCAATGATCATAAAAATATATGCACAGGTAATTCTTATTACATTAATAAACACCAATATTTAAATAAAATAATCAAGTATTTAATAGGATTATATTGGAAATTTTATTAAAATTTTGCAGTTGTTTTCCTATTTTCTTTTTGACCGCTGGTTTAAAAATTGTTCATTAAGTACGGCCAACGTTATGCAATATCTTTTAGAACAAACGGATATAATAAATTGAAGTTAAAAGTTTCTTAGACCTTTGAATACGCTTCTAAACATTGAAAAAAATATTTATGGATGAGAAAATTACAACATAATAACACAGTTAACATGCGTACATATATAAGTAGTATATTTGGTAAAGAAAATTACTACGATTTAAGGATACGAAAATCTATCTTCTTTCGATTTCTGCAAACTGTAGAAATGCATATCGGGCGATAATAAATATGCATTATCTCATAAACTATGGAAAGTATCTTTTAAACTGCCTTTTTTATCGTGCTATCTCCACTTTTTCTTTTACGGTAAATTGAAGTTAAATGTACCTTTTGCATAATTTTTCATCGTTCTTCCTCACAAAAGCTATTACACTTCAGAAAAACTTCACTTTCTTCCTTTGTTTGTCACAGAATAGTCGCATTCTTATCGCGTTTTCGCGGCAAGTCTTTAAAATACGAACTAATGCTGGGAAGTCTTTGTAATTTCTTTGTAGTTGGTAGCGTAAAATCCCCGGCTGATTTACATTTTACGAGAACTAAATTAGCGAAGCGAGCAGCCGGAGGAAAGGGTCGTTTTACAGGGTAGGAGAATACTTCCAGAAGTTCTTCTGGACTTTTAAGTCTCGTGAAAGAAGTTCGTAAGCCACCGATTTAACATACCTGTTATTTTCCGTTGGCGTTTAGACTCCGGAAACCGTGCGAGTTAGATGCGTTTAGATATTCAGTACGAACTTGTTAAGCAACGTAAAACCAGTCGTTACTGAGCCTCAGTAGTGCAGGTGAAGCAATACTTCCTTGGGAGATCTTCATTACAAGTATAGTGTAACATGTGTAATATTTTCAGGAATATTTCAATAACTCCTTTTAAAATCCTTCATCATAAGCTTTTTTCAAATATTTCTATATTGAACTCAATAAACTCAAGTTTTAATAAACCAATATATTCACTGTTATGTGAAGCACATTAATTGGTGTATATATATATATGTATATTAACTGGTGTAACCTAACAACTTCTTCGACTATCAAATTATAATACCAACCCTAATCGTAAATCCCTAAAATCCCCTACCATAAGTCTCTCAAAATATGAAATGTGTAACACTTTCTGGGGTCCTAATAGCGTTATGAATCACTAAATTAAAAAAATATGCGTAGCTTTCCCATCCTTAAAATGGATCTTTCTAAATATTTTCCTAATAACTTTATCAACTATCAAATTATAAAATACATTTATGTTCAACCCCTAAAATCCTCATCTATAAACTTCACCAAATATTTTCAGCGTTCCTCACAATATAATAAACTGAAAATTTAAAATGCATAATACTCTCCTAAATGCCTTAATAATTTGATCAATCGCCAAATTACAAGATATATTTATCTTCAATCATTAAAATTCTCCTCCATAAGTCGTTCCAATTACTCTCACTTTTCCTTCACCAAAGAAAAGGACAAACTTTGAAATGTATAATATTTTAAGGAAATTCCCAATGACTTCATCGGCCACTAAATTACGGAACATAATATCTATCCCCAAAGCTCTAGAATCCGTTACCATAAGTCCCATCGAATATTTCGACCCCTCGAAGCAATTTCTTGGGCTATTATCACGTCCATCGACGCCACGTCTCGCGAAACATTTTCCATCCCCATCCGCAGTTTAATCATTTTCCCGTCCGATCGATAGGAAGGAAGCGCGTTGGTTCATCATAAACAGGGAACGCCATATTTTCGCGATGCGGTAATTATCCTGCGGTCGGCGGCCATGAATGCTGCAGCAAAAATCCCTGCCTACGCCTCTCTTCATCCCATGAACGCTCTATCTCAACGAGGAATCTCGATCGTTTCACCGTCATGTTTTACACGTCGAGGACACTCGTGTGTTTGGTGTTCACGATCTCCATCGATTATCCATGCGCTTAATTATTACTTCTGCAGCTGGTGAGCAGTTTATACACCGTTTCGATGCACGAAAAGAAATGTAATAAAAAATTTGAGGGAACGATCGCGATGGATCCGAATGGAAATACGTCGATAAGAGTGAAGACCGCCAGTTCGAGATAAGAGAATCCGATTTCCCATGTAAATTGCTTTGCTCGATAATAAGATCTTCAACGCGGGTCACAGCGCCTCTACCCCCTTTTCGTTCCTTCCATAACATCGTTTATTATCGCTTTAACAAGCTGCTGAGCCTATTTCGTAAAACCACGTTAGATATTTTCTGCCTGATTCGAAGTACTGATTCGAGTGCAACGAACTGGGGTGCTTATGCTTCTTGTTTGTGAATGAAGAAAATGGGATGCTATGAATCTGAAGTGTTATTCACGATCAAATTGAACGGCTATGGTATTTGCTATTTCTTCACTAATATTTGTTAATACTGTCAATATGCATTTTATACATTTAACAAGGAATTCAAATTAGAAGATCAAAAGAGTTTTCATGTATGACAATTTCGTCTTTCAGAATGAATTCAGAGCTATAAGACCACTTGACCAATCATTGCAAATTACAAAATACATTTCATTTCTCAAAATATTTTTAATGTTTTAAATTTGTAATGAAGAGTTCGACTTAAAAGGATTTTTGTTTAAACTTCTACATTAAAATTTAGAAGAATTTTTATAAGAAAAATAAATTTTATGCATAATGTACATAAGCTCTGTCTGAAGTAGATTATTCTTCTTCATTAGTTTGTTACTTGGGTAAAAAGGGAAACGTTGATAGACCAATATTGCTATATCAAAATCAAACAAAAGAGCACAAGAGAGAATTCCGCTTTGGAAAACTGCAAAAGGAGAAAAAATGTACCCATCAAATTTTTATTGAATTGATACACAAAATACTATCAAATTTTGTTGGCTGATTCGAATACAATAAATCAAAATAACTCCTTCGTTTCGTTTTTTGCAACACGGTATATCAAATATACTCTATTCGCTATCGATGAAGTCAATTTTAAATTAATATTGATACATTTATTACACGAATTTCTGAGAACAAAAATTTATATATTGATCAAATTAAAAGAACCTTACTTCTTTACGTAAAAAATTAAAAATGTAATTTTTAATAGGAATTCAGTCTATCTGTTTGTAACTTTAAATTATTACAGCATTCAATAAATAAATTTCAAAGAGTAGCAATACATGGTCAACAAATGTAAACAATTTTTTTGTCGATGCTTACAATTTTTTAACCGAGATTAAACTGCTTTATCTGTAGATTATTCTCGAGGAAAGTTAATCCATCTTTCTTGAATGAAACTATAGTTATCGGAGTTGTTACGTAAGGGTTGTTCACGGCGTCACGCTTCGTAACTGCTTCACGGATTATCTCTCGTTTGTTACTCATGACGAAACGTATATAGGATTTATTATAGCGTCTCGACGCGACGTTGAGGGACTTTTATCTTCTGCAGCGCGTGTTGCCCTGACAGTTTTCCTTTCCCACCATTCCGGAAAACACGGAATATCGATTTCGAATCGTCACGAGTCAGCGTGTAATCGCGCCGAAAAAATCCGGAAATTAGAATCAAGGAACGCTGGGGTGCAGACTAATGCGTGTCTGACTAATACCATTAATCTGCTCTAATCGTGAGGATAAGGGTAATTTTTCTCGTCGTGAGAAAAATGGTAAAAATGGTAAGTTTCTGGCTAAAGAAATTGTCGATAAAAGTTACTTGATATTAAGGAAATCATTTAGTAATAATATTTCTATTTACAAACAGAAGTGAATAAAATATAGACCAGAAGTAAAGTAATACGTTTTAATAAAATATCATGACTGTTTCGATAGAAACGAAGTTTGTAACAATTTTAAGCAAATCTGAACCTGATTAAAGAGTATGAGATATTGCACTGAAATTAAAAGTGCATTTTTTAATTGATTGATAACAGGTAACTATACGTTATATAAAATTGGCAATTTTGTATGCAACACCCAACATCAACATTTTACTACAGAAATAAAACTGAAATAGTAAAAGAGTTGTAGTAAGGTAGACATTTTATCATAACCCATTATTAATTTACTATGTTGTTACCTTAGGAGCATTTGTACAAGATTATGTAACCATTGGTGTTATCACCGAAATGTAAAATATCAAAATATAAATCATTGGAGTTATTACCAAGATATATGATATCAAAATATAAATCATTCGTATTACCAAGATCAATACTTTATCCAGTTATGCTACCGTATAACTTTAATCGCTTCTGTAAATCGTATTTATGTGCATAGCCGCTCCAATTCTTCGTCGGACTTGCAAATAACTGCAGTAACATTGAAGTTAGCAATTAACCACTTCAGTAACTGCTTTCCAAACACCAGCACACGAAAATTTCCACTTGTGAAGTGTATACACCCAACACATACATTTTTAAAACGTTCTATCAAAACCAATCTATTTTTCCCCTTCCATTTGTAACCCTTTCGTCAAAATATGGAATTGCATTGCGTTAAATTCATATTCTTCTTCCAATTCTTTCCTATTCTTCAGATAACGAAGAATATCAAGTGAAATGGTTAATCACAAGAATATTATTTCTGCTACATAAGAGTGTTCTAATTCACAAAACCTATTATCAAGCGATTTCTGTTCTTCACTATTAATTTCCTTTGTTCTTAGATGTTCCATCAATTTACAAAAGGGTAGCGTTTTTTCAACGAACAAAATTATGATCGACAACATTTTACACACTTTCAAACGATTAAATTTCTCAGAATCATATCCTCAAATATTTCAGTGAAAGTAATCATTTATGATCGAAACTTAGTGTCCAATAATTTTTCAATAATTAAAATATAATCGGAGGAACACGTTTAAGGGAAAATGCTTTAATTTATTGTTGAGAGCTTACGATATAATGTATCATTATGGCTTTATTTCTCATACAATCTACCTGTAACGTTATAATCATTCCCGTTAATCTGGTCGATGTTTTTAATACATAGAATGACGTAATGACGCGAGATAGCTCGATACGCGATCAGTACGCGTTCGACGAACCTAACTTGCCAACGATCCTACGCGTTTCCGGAACGAAGGCACCCACGTGCGAGAGTCTTTGAATTTTTGCTAACAGGTATTAAGTATGTCAGCGATTGATGAAATGGAAAACATGTTTCATTTGGAATTTTTTTAAAATGCTGCTGCTTTTACGATTTTTGGAAGGGGTAGAGTTAGCTTCACCCCTATGGTAGATTATAAATTATGTATATAAGTATATTCTTCAACCTGTTCCAAAAATTCGTATAGTTTCCTCGTTTTCTTTTTAATTTAGTTGTTCATAATATATTCCATTAATTATTACGAATTGTTAATTAAATGGTACAGTTTTTGAACAAATTTAAAACCTTTTACCAATTTTAGTAATTGTAGATACTTTTTTGGAATGCTCCCGATATTCTTTAAGAAATAATAGATATCCATTGAGACTATTTACTGCAACGAAGAATAAGAAAGTTCACAATAATTGCATTACAAATTCTTCTCGGTCAGCAAATACCTATAGAATTATTTAAAAACCTTAGAAAATTGTTTACTAAAAGTTCTTTTTCTTCACTAGCCAATTAAAACTAAACAGTAACGCGTACCTTTTATAAATTGTTGCAGCTAAAGCAGTCTACATAATTACCTTCCATATTATACGATAAAAATAATTCAAGTTATATGACAAGTTGAAAATTCCAAAAAGAACGATTCTTGCAACTCAATGACAAAGTGATACCAAAGTTTAACGTTAATTTAAGGTAATATCATGATAATGTTGCCCATTTCGTTCCCTTATTTTTAACTTTAATGACGTTAACTTGAAATTAATACAAAATCTCTTTCATTTATTCTAAGAAAATCTTAAGTGTCTGGTAATAGGGGAACTTCCCCTACATTATCGCAAAAGTATAGAATTTTTAGCAATGCCGATCTAATCACCGCTTGCAGTCGCCTCTGCAACTCCGTTTCTCTTTCGACCGGCTTCTTGCAAGCCAATTCATTCCGATCTATCCACCGTGTCGAACATCGTGCTACTACCGAGCGAGTAGATAATCCCACGCGAACAAGTTTCGCAGTTCATTGATACTGGGCCCGTTAAAGACCTCGGCCTACGCCCAGACGCCTTTCTCTCTTTCTTACACTTACTCTTTCCCTTAACTCTTTCTTATTCTATACTACTATACCTCTTCTCACTATCCCTCTTCCTTTCCACCCGTCTACGGATTTTCCTCTCTCTGTTCCTTTTTCCATGCCATTTTCAGCCGGTGCAACGGCAGTTTGCGCGTTCAACCGGCGACTGCAGCGATGGTTTTAAGATCTCGTCACCCCGGGCGGCGACGAATCCGTACGCAGCTTCCTTCGTAAAATGGAGGGAAGAATCTCGGTCGAGTGTCGAGACTGAAACTGTCAAACGTGTCCATCCGGAGGATATAACGCCTCTTCCAGCGATCAGGAGTTGTCACCCCCTTTATGCTTTCGTTTTACCGCTCTCTGGTCCGATTCAGTCGGAAAAGTGGAGTTTTCATGAGGAACTTTTTCCCCCCCTTTCTTTTTTGCTCGAGGTGGATGTTCTCGAGTGTAGAGACAGAATAGTTACGCGGTACGGGCGAGGGTGGCTTCGAGGGGGATGCGAGATACGTCTCACGCACGTTTAGAAACTGGCTGCTGCCGGAGATCCAGCGAGGAAAATGGTCCGTGGAAGAAGAGATAAAGTTTGTAGAGAAAAATGTAAGATTTGCACAAGCTTTTGAAACGTTGGAAAAATTCAAACGGAATAAAGTATGAAGAAAAAAATCAGAAGATTTGCTACATTTTAGTTTACCAACTAAATACTGAAATGAACTTCAGTGTGATTCATGGACCTCAAATAAAATCAATCGTTATAACAATTTTTAGAAGTATTGTTAAAAATTGTAAAATTACTTCCATGCAGCATCATATTATTTGCCAGAAGAATGTGTCAATTATTTTATGCAGCTTCGTTTAGTTAATAATATGACTGTAAACTGGTATTATAAATTCTTTAAAAAGAAGTTTAATCAATTACTGTAAGTATTAGGTTGCTTGGAAACTTCGTAGAGATCTTTTAAAAATACTCAAAGATGATATAGGCGCATTAACATTTTAGTAAGTGATTTTGTGCGCAGTATTTATTGTTTTATAATTGTATGGCTATGAGAAACTTTCATGATCCCTTAATCCTAAAAGTTTGCACTGTTTGCACATTTTCTTGCTTTGAAATGAATCAATGCAAGTAATTCATCTAGGCTTCTAATTAATCCAATTTCTGACCATTAATAAAGTTTTACAAACTATACGATAAATGATAAACATAGAATATCCGAGGCAACGATTGACGATTCTTGTTACCTCATTATTGAAACATTAGATTGTTTAGTGTTGTCCAATGGAAAAAGTTACCTTTGCTTTTAACTACGTATAGTCTGTTAATTAATGGATTTTAAGTTTCTCAAATAGGAACAGTACTTGTTCAGATTAAGGATGGTATTATTTAACTAAAGTCCATAAAAAATAATCCCCTTTTAGTTCACCAGTCATACAGCAGAAGTGAATATCATTAAAGGTGCTACGAATTTTCCGGACAACCCAATAATTTATCATCAATAATATGGTTGCATTTCTTAATCAGAAAATAAAATTGTGGATGCAATTAATTTCTCTATCAAATAACGTCGTTATATTTTATTTGAGAAATTAGACACGTTCAATTGTTATTTTGTGACTCACTGTATATACCTTTGACCCCGGTTAACGCCTTCGTTTGCAACAGAAGCTAGGGTTCGCGATGGAAGTCGCCCAATGGGACAACGTCAACGGCCGCGTTGTCGTTCGAAAGTGAATTTAATGCGCGAAGTTAGCGTACGTTACTGGTCGTTACTGACCGAGGGAGCCGAACCAGCCACGATCTGGTTATTCTATTTAACGTCGCCGGAGCACGAAGCCACTTTCGCCTACGTCGTGAATACTCCTGTTTCTCCTCTTGCTTCCCCATGGTTACACTCAACCGGGCACAATATCCTCCACACAACGAGATCTCGCTTCTTTCTCACCAATTGTTATCGTAGAAACGCGTATTTAATTTTATTCGGGATGGGATACTCCAAACTTCGAAATTTCGAAACTTTCAGAAATTCAAAGGTTTCCAGTTGCAAGCATTCAAAATTTATCACTGCTTTGGTGATTTGAGACTCTAAATATGCGAGAAATAGATAGTTGCATATAAATTTGTTTTTCAAGCAATCAAAATTTTAGTTGGCTTCAGTTTTTATTTCTTCCTCATTCCCGAAAATCATTATTTCGGTCTAATTATGTTTAACCCTTTGGTAATTGAATTATCTATTCCTTTTAGGAATTTTGTTACTATAATTTATTAATTATTACAAAATTCTCTACCTAAAACAGGCTTCCTAATATTCTTCATTATCTATTTATGTAAAAATTAAAAAAAAACTTGGAGGGAAAGTACATCGTTCAGTATATTCTCTTTTTAATATTATTCAAATTATACACAACATATTTTTTGTATTAAAATTAAGAAAATGTTCAATTAAAAAAGAAATTATTTATATATCGTTATACAATTTTTTCTCAAACTATTATTTATTAAAAACATGGCATACTTGTATGTGCAACATTTTTGGGTTTCTTGTCCACTTACCGAGTACACAAGTTACAACCCCTTTAATCATGCAGTTAATGCACCCCATAATTTGATCTAATTGAAGCACTTTAACCTCTAAACATTGTCCTTTCGTTTTACCTCGTCATACGGGGGAGGAGGAAGGGAATGAACCATAGGGGACACGTAGGAGAATCAACAGGCAAAGTGGGAAGGAAAAAACTGAAGAGGAAAATAAAGGGGAAGGAAAAAATCGAGCGAAAGTGAAAAGGAAAGTGCTGGGATAAAGGAAACATGAGACCGTGAAACAGGAGAAAAAAGAATACGGAAAACGGTTAGAAACCAGGATACGTGCTACTATTTTTACCAGAATATGAAGAAATGAATAGAAAAAACAACCAAGAAGGAAGAAGTGTAAAAGGAGAATCTGAACTAATAGAGGAAGTTAGAAGAAAAGGAAAGGTTTCTTTTTAAAGAATGCTTCGATGAGGATTTCTAATTGGTTAAAACTTTTTAAAACGTTCGATACACTTGAACATTTGTTAAATTCTTCATTAAAGTTATTTATTCGATAATTTTACAGTATCTCTTTTTTCGTACTGATTGAATTTATCAGAATCTGAAGTATCTCTTCTTTGGATTTCCGATTTTAATTCCATAATTTAGTTTTTCTTGTTTAGTGCCACTCTCGAATTGATGAACTAATAATTCAATGAGATAATAAAGGATTACATAAATTTTTAAATAAGTATACCAACACGTGTTGAAATAAGTTTATTGTAGTTTAAATCTTTGCGACACCACGTATCTTGGAAGTTACATATTTCCATTATAATCCTTGTAACCATTTCGTTATTTTTAATTTTAGCAATTATTATAATATATATAAAATCAGTGCTCACCCTCCGTTTTTAGTTTTTTATATATACCTGATATTAAAGGGCTTGTATATAAACAAATGGATAGATCAAATTTTGATTACAGAGAGCTAAACTAGTGTGGAGCTGTCGCAACCCCTCGAATCTTAGTAATCTTTACTGAATAATATTATTACTGCAAGAAGCTCACACAAAATCTTAAGGCTCGACGCAGACAAACGTTTTTTCGGCTGCACCGAATCGTTTAAAGTTTAAAACAAACATCAGTTAAAAACAATTGCATACTGGTACCCGCATATCATTTTAAGTTACCTTCACAAAGTTTATTCACCCACAAAAAGAGAAAAAAATGAAAGGTATAAAATTCCATTTTCAACAAATTTCATATAAGCCTCGTATGCTACCTACACAGTCTCGCATATTTCGCACTAAGAAAGAAATAGAAAAAGATTCTTGAGAGAAACCAAGAACGGTTATTTGAAGACACTTAATAGAACGCGCTCAATAGAAACTAGAACCAATGAAAGAAAAGAAGCTCTCAGTTGGATGAGCGCGCAAGAAATCGAGAAAGAGAAGTGACAGTAAGATTTTCAGTGACGGTGATAAAAGGAAAGACATCAAGATTTTCCAAGAAGGAAGGAAGTCAATAAAGACACGTAGATGTGAGGGACGGGGTAAAAAAAACGTGAGACAGAGACACACAGACACAGAGGCTGATCATGGATATGTATACGTGATGAAACGCGTCCGCCCTTCTTTGAGCTAAACCGCCCTGCACATTCCATCGAGATGACTCCAGAGACCCCACTTTGTGTTCCCTGCACGATGGAACGTGTGCGGGTGTTTCTCTCTGCGATCATGAAGCAACACCAAAAGTGACTCCGAAGAGTAGAGTGGATTTGCTGACTGGATAATAAAACGAACTTGGAACAGGTACTTTGAACCGGTACGGGGTAATTGGAATTTTTTTTAATCAGAAATTTGTTACAGAAGAGCACTGGGAATGTTGGGGGTGAAAGTGAGGAAAGATTTTATGATACGAAGAGATCTTCAAGATCTTTTTTTACCGAAGAAGATTATTGCAAGAGTTTTTTATGGGAGAAGATTACTTTAAGATTTTTCTATTAGAAGAGACAATTGCAAGATTTTTTGATTAAATCTTCTCCAAAATTCCAACTTTAGTTTCACCGTTCAATTTTCTTTAGTTCCTTCACCGAATTACAGTAAGTACAAATTAATTTGTTCTACAGTATTACAATTGTTATTACGATTGTGTCAACATGCAAATAATCCAAAGAAGGATTAAAGAAAATAATTTTAAGATCTTTTAATTAAGGGAGATTGTTTTAACACTTCTTTTATTATATGAAATTTAAGAAAATGACGGTTTATATAGGACAAGGAACAAAGTAACTGTGAATGTGAAAGATGTAAGATAAAGACAGCCACTTAGAAATTAGAAACATAAAAGTTAAAAGATAAATTTGGAAATTTATTGTCGAAGTCGAAACAAATTTTCTAACGATTAACAAAAGAAATGCAACTTAAAATCAATCGTTATCACAAATGCAAAATAAAGCTGTAAAACGTTTACTTGAAATTAATTATTGATCCTCAACCATACATTCAATAGTTCCATGACAAACTAAAGTCTAATGTTTGAATCTAAAATAGGGTTGAAATTAGAATTATCCACTGTAAATAGTTTACTTCTAATCGAGTGTCAGATCGAACACAGAATCGCTCTTTTCGAACGGAACGCGAACGAGAGGGAAAGAGAAATGAAAGAAAGAAAGGACACAAGTGGCGTCGGAGAGTGGATATTGTCTGGACTTACGGACATATAAGGATACCGGTGGTCTTTGCGCGCTGAGCGAGACAAGGGAAGCGCCATGTACGGTATCCTGCAGGATCGCTTCTCGTAAATCGTTTCAAGGGTGCAACGGTATGCTACCGTGGAAAAAAATTTGCCATTGGAAAAATTTGCCGATTCTATTTCTGTACGCATCTTTCTATATCTATACACTTTTTTGAAATATTCGAAATCAGATTGGAATATGTTATTGGAGAATGTTCTACGTTAAATCACTTTAAACTAACAAATGTTATTGAAAATCACGAAATTAATAAAAGAAAAAATACAAATATCTGTGAGACGAACATTAAACCCGTTTCAATTATCAAACAATAACTTTCAATGGAAAATTAATATTTAATACAGGCACACGTTCGAACAATAATCTTTCACAACCTTGATTAAAAGAAATTGTAGAAGATTTAAACCTCGCGCGGGGGTAAATTTTACGCGCGATATTAGAGGCGCTTCGCTGAGGCGCGTGCGAGAAAAATTACCGCGTGGTTCAAACGAGTGATAAAAATAAGAAAAATACCGCTAGGTTTCGCGACCCTGGGCACCTGCGGCGGTACCTAACCAGCAATTCCATCGTGACGAGGCAATTTCGAGGAAGTTGGTTCGCATAACGTTGACCCTTAGCCGACGCCGCTCGTATTTCTGTCGACGCACATGCGGGTAAGGCGACGCGCGTTCGTCCGGATCCCCATCGGCAAAAAACACAACCGACTGCAGGAGGAACACAAGAAGAAGAAGAAGAGGAAGGCTCGAGGAAACGCCAACTCCAACAAGAAACTCGGACTCGCGAATCTATATCTCTGTTCTCTGCTTCTTGCAATGTCAAGGGAATGGTGAAGGGAGGAAAGAAAGTTCCTTTCCGTCTACTTCTCTGCTGCTGCCGCGCTATTTGCGCTTTTGAGGAAAGGAGAAAGACTCCGTGAATCGATAATGGTGGGAATACGATAGGATGGTAGAGTAATTTAAATGAAGAATAGATTTTCTTGCTGATTTAATCTGTTATTTGACTTGCGTCCCAGAGGAATATTTCTATGGTTATGAAATTAAAAATTAATGAAGCGAAATCGCTTATAGTTAGATTGATTTTAATCCTCGCAAATGTTAAAATGAAATAATTTACTTTCAATAACAGTCAAAGTTAAAATTTCAATGAAAATTGTTTGACTGTTTGTAGCAGAGTAATTGATGTAAAAAGTGAATTTATAATTGTTGTTTTTGAACTTTAAGGTGATTAGTAGGCTGCGGATATTTATACAAATTCATACTTTCACGTGTAAAACTAAAGAAAGTGGATTTAAATAAAGGGTGCATCCCCCCCCCCCCCCCTCCCTAATTATAAAAACGTGTATCTTTCTTTATACATTTTATATATTTCTGTAAGCGAAAGGTATTCTACACCTTTTTGTGCATCTAATTTCTCCATAAATGCATGAACATCCGCAATCTATTGATTAGATTACTTTGCGCTTTATATTTAGAATGACATAATGCAAAAAATGTGTATCATTTAAGTTTCGTCCAAAAGTAACAAGGTACATAAATATGTATCTTTACTCTTTAGCGATTTCAAGCGCCGATGTTGCATGCAACTTTTGACATTCGCCATGTAGCTATTTGTATCGGTATTTGAATAACAAATGTTTGCCGGTGGAGGCGTCTCTTTTGTTTCATTCGCTTTGCCTTGCTCTCCCTTTTCTACCGAAATATACGTCGCATAAAAGAACAGGGCTGAGTTATGGCGGGGCTGTGGATAGAGCCTTCAAGGATTACAATCGGAAATTCAGCTGCTGAAAAACGCGTATAAATATTAAGGGATGATGTAACCACGGTAAAAAGCACTCTCTGCTGAATGAAAAGTTAACAATGCTTCATTCAGAACAGCTAAAGGATCAGGGAGACACGAAATGCATTGATTTTGCAGATCGTGAAATATATAAACCAACGCGTGAAATAGCTTTCCTTAATAAAGTATTGTGCTAAATGAACGTTTTGCGCCCATGTATGAGTACACTACCGTGCATAAGTATTTGAACAATGGACACGATACGATTAAAAGTTTTATAACTTTATTATATTGCTATATATTCACTTACAATGAACATTGATGAATTTTGTTGGAGTGTGGATAGTGTGTGATATATCATAGATGAAAAGGCTTCGTAATAAATTAACGAAAATCATTATATATTGATCAAATTATTTCGATATATTCATGAAATTTCGTAACAATCTCGGTCGGCTTGTAGGACATAACAGAAAACATACAATTCACCACGAAGGTCCAACTAATAGTGAAAGAAGTTGAAAAGTACTTGCAGTGGACAAAAGGCTACTTTACAGAATCAATTTTTCACCAATTTTAATTCATGCTTTTTTATTTGTTTATAGATATTATATGACCGACTAAGATGAACCCAAGCGTGAACTAAGCTTATAATAGAGGGCTGTAAGTACTAATTGTACAATCCACATTTGCACAATAATGTGCAAGTGTTCAAATACTTATGTACGGTAATGTATGTGAAATTACGGTACGCATGAACTATAATAATGAATGATTAAGAAAGTTAAGTGTAGCGAAATATGAAGAGTCGTGACCCTTGCTTGTTTCTAAATGCGTCTGGTATGAGGGGATAAAGTGAATTATGGCTAATAGTATGATGGATACTCGACCGGAAATTCAATAGCCAGAAAAACAATGATGACAATGGTATAATCGTAAACAGTTTGTGCATAGAGTGATACATTAATAACTCAAAATACAGCGGAGATAAATAGAGTACATTTTGTAGAAAACAGTATAAGTGCAAAAAATCTAATTTCTTGGAAGGAAGAGGAAACATTGCTGGTTTTAGCTTATTAGCAGAATCTGATTTATTTTTACCGTTACATGTAACTAGGGCTACGATAATTTAAAGACATAGCAGAACATTCTATTTCATGCATTAATAACATGTAAATGTTACCTATTAGGAGGTATTGCAAGAATTCGTTTTATTATATTCAAGTAAATTATTGTAAAATTCATCTATATCCAATTGAGTGACGTTTGCATTGGCACTTACTTACATTGTTCTTTACAAATCTTCCTCAATTGCGTGGAAAAAAAGAATAGTATAGTATATATTCTTTTTTGTACAACTGGTTTGCTTCGTAGCAGATTAATTAATAAAACAAATAGAACAAGAGAAACCATAAGGTTGGCGTGGATTGCTAATATTTAAAAAGCAGCTGTTTCAAATTAATTTTGGAAACAATTCATTACAGAAAATCTATAGGCCTAAATTCCGATAATATATATAATAAATTTCATAGCCATCCAAAAGGGAACAGAGTTGAAAATTACCAGACGCTAATAGTTCGCAATCCAAGCACGTTCGATGTAAACTAGCATTTGCTTTCAGCGTTCGTTTCCAGAGATCTTCATTACGTAATACACGACAGATGTTAACCAGTTAGTGAAACGAAAATGTAGAACGTTAATCGCGAGAGCTGCTGCCTATTTAGTACAATGTGTTTCCTGTTAGTTTCGATAAATCATGCTAAATTGCGAATTTATGATTCACGCAAATGTGCATTGGTTATAGAAATCATTGACCAAGATTTCACCATGTTACGTATAAAATGCAAAGTCCAATTAATGCTATCATTTGCGATATTATTGCCATTATGCAATTATAATTACGATTTAAATTTATCGTGGCTGATTGATTTCTTGGCGCCGAATTTAATTAATTTATAGGGTATCTTAAATGTGTAAATTTGCAAACAAACATTGTATAGATACTATGCAAAGATAATCTTTACTTAAACTCGGAATTATTTTTAATTATTACTTTAGATCATCCCAGCAAAGAGTAGTAAACACTTGTACTCCTTTAAACTAATTGAATAAAAATTTAGCACTAATAGTTTTAAAATTTCAGATAAACCAAAACTTTAAAGTAAAACATAGAAATTTTGTGTTCACTTTATTTTATTTGTCTATCTATCAACGTTCTCACCTCTATTTCCTTCAGTCGTAACCCCCAACGACACAACCCCTAACAAATCAATCAAGATCAAACGTAGAACCTGTGCACAGTACCCACTTACACGTACATATATATGTATATATACCCACTTCAAACCACACCCTTCCATCACGTGTATCGAAAAAGTATCGAAAACAAAGAATTCTATTCCATACGAGTTTTATTGTACGAAGAATCGAAGCTTGGACAAGGCTAAAGGATCAATTCGTGGTATTCATTTGGTTAAATTGGCGTGGATGACAGATGCTAGACGATGCCAATGGCAGACACAGACCAAACGAATTGGTAGTCAGCTGATTTTGACAGATCCCCGTCTCGACGTAGACGATGGACTACATAAGGGAGCGCTATGGGGGTTTGGACTGCGGCAAATACAATAGAACCACCGGCGACGCCATTGTGAATGGCGTTTCGCGTATATAAAGTCGATCGATGGGACAGGGCGGAGTGCAGGGGTGGACTTTATGAATTTCTATGTCTTTTCAAATTGCGAATAAATTAATGCGAGATGGCAGCTGTGCGCTGATAAAGCATGTGTTTGAAGGGGCGATGGATCGAATGGTTGATTAAGGTTGAAAGCATTGCATTAGGTATTTAAGTGAACAATCGGGAAATTGTGTGGACAGATATTTAGATAAGCATTTAGAACATATTAGGTGTAGTAATATGTAGTCCACTATCTTTAAATAGAGTAAATATCTAATTTTGTTCAAAAGAAATACTGATTTGAATAAAAAAGGTGGATTATTTATCGGTGCACCCAATATTCATGATTTGTTTCGACGTATTCTTTAAAGTTTAATTCTTTTTAGAGAATTTCACTTATGCGCAAACAATGAACGTGCCAATTTTTACTTTTTGGATAATGTAAATACGAATTAGAGGATAAAGAATAAATGATGGGATATTAGGATAATATCTTATATGATATTGGGATACTAATTATACGATATTAGGGTAATATCTTGTCTTAGAAGATAAATAATGGAATAAAGCAAAAGAGTGCAGTAAAAAATTATTTTAGAAATGAAATTAAGTCCACGGTAAAAATTGATATCTGTTAAAGATTTCAAATGCAGGAAAGGAAAAAGATTTTACATTTAATTGTGACGTTTTTATAATTTCTGGAATTACGCATTGATGATATTGGCATAAAGGGTATACAATTCGTTATAATGATGTGTATGATTTTTTACTATTCAGATCATTAAGGTTATTTATATTATATAAGTTATATATACTAATCATTAATTTTGTTGATACTGTTAATGCAAAAACAACTCGTTAAGTTTGGTGACAAAGTCATGCATCACCATTTTTCATCAAACTTATTATCTACTGTATGATAAATTACTATGTATCTCTTCAAAAAATTACTCACAGTACTATGTCATAATTTAGTGTTATCCAATTGTGGGTACTAATTTCATATAGTTATAATTTATGTTCTCATCGTCAGTTTTAACGTTTAAAATTACGAAATTAATTCGCGGAATTGAATTTGTAAATCGCGAATATATTTGGAAATTCGACGCACTAGAATTCTGATAAAATTTCCAATGATCACGAATAGCCGAATGCACCCACACATACACGTATACATGCATACGCGCTTTACAGAAATTTTCTGTGCTCCATGAATTTAATAATGGTATCGTATGTCAAATAACTTACCCTGTTCGGTTGAACGTGCCAGCTACGCCGTTTTCCATGCCTCTGTATGCCGTCTTCAGAAATGGTTAGGTCAGGCCTGCTGCCAACCAAACAACCCCCTGTATCATATTGGCCAACCAGGAGTCTCAATCGATTTCCTGGACAGATGCCCTAGGCAGCAAAAAGAAATAAAGTATAGTAATAACAGTGTACAACTGGCGGGAATAATAACGGCTTAAAGTAATATCGCCAAAGTTGGCCGAACTTTCTTTTGTTTTAAGATATATTGTGCAAAAGAATTGGGAAATTAATCATTCAACAAAATGCATTGTTCGGTAAAGTAATGAAGCCTTTAAGCCTTTGCCTTCAAATCACGGGTCACATTCATGGCGTAAATTGTAGTCCAAGTAGAATAAATATACGTAATATGTATAATAGACTTTAACTCCTTTAACTTCTCCTAAACTTCAACACGTAATACAACAAAGCCATATAATGTATAATATTTCAATACCTTGCGTCTGGCGCAAAGTTGCAGCAATGAATTGTTCCCGCTAACGTGCTTTAGCTATAGAAAAATTCGCAAGGCAATGGTTAAAGCCGGATTCCCTATTTCATACCGACAGTAACATAAACTACAGTACTATAAATTCGTTAATTCACTTTACTTAACAGTAATCCAAAGTTCAAGCAGGGAACTCAAATAATTACAAATTAGCACCGCTAACAAGATAACTTATCAAGTTCACCAAATTACGTTTTCTCCTATTCGACAGCTCCCATTATCATTCCAAAAGCACAATTCACGTGACAAACCAGCGGACCATGAAATCAACTGCGTATATTTGCCAACGATGTTCCATCGGTTTCGCGAACCCTACTCAAACATCAAACACAAGTGAACGTAGATGGGAACGTCAACTCGTTGCTGACGATTTCAGCCACTTATTCGTCTAAAACATTCCAGAAATATCCTCGAATCGTCACGAGGAAACGGAAGGAGGCTCCAATTAGCCATAGCTACGGATGCTGACAATTTTGTGTATAATTTAACTGAATAAACGTAAAGTTTCAGGGACAAAGTAGGTTAAAAAATGATAGACGGAAAGATTTTTAAAATACACTAACGCTAAAAAATGTTGGATTAATTATTCGATGAGGAATGTTTGATAAAATGTTTCGATGAACTCTTATATATTTTAAGTTAAGACAATACAATTACAGTACATATTTATTTCAAATTATTACTTCAGACTATTTTAGAACACCTCTAGTTAAACATTTTTTTAAAGGTATTTGTAGTAATTCTCAAAAGTGTATTTTAAAATTAGTTCGCATTTCTTCATACTTCATAGCTGGATCATGGTTCGTAATTGCTTGAAAAGTAGTATGTAATTCTACACAAATAGAACAAAGACACGGTCATGTAGTAAAGAAAGCTTTCAATAAATCTAATGAACATAAGGAATAGAAAACTATATTATTCTTTATTTTATTTTGTTTCGTACATCCTAAATATTAGAAGTGATCCCAAACTATTGTACGGTAGTATAGATCCAGGTTCAGATAATAAAAGCTCGATAAAATGCTCGGTAAATCATCATCGGTTAGATGCTGTCATAAAAATTCATGCAAAAGATGGAGTACTACCGCACGAAAATAAAAAAAAAATCTATTCGGATATAGTTTGCACCGATTTTTCACATTTTTCATCCCTTCTCTCAATTGCCAATTGATAAATTATAGGTACTATGAAATTTACAACTAAGCATGTGAGTGTCGAGTTCTTCAGATTTAAAAGTAAAACTTTTACATGAAGAGCTGATTACAGTTACTATTATACACAACATTAAACAGAATTATACTTCGTTCGAACATGTGTTTATCTCAAACATTGATCATTTTTACTCATATCGCGTTTATATAATAGAATAGAAACATTCGCTACCGCATATATGCGTTCATATCACTCAAAGGGTTAACAATAAGTCAATGGGGGGGAAAAAAACAGGAAAGTATCTTGACTTAAAAAAGCGTATTAGGAGCTCCACTTTTGCCTAGCAAAGTTCTAATCGAAATGAAAATAAACGCGCCATCCCTACAAGCTGCAGCTTACTAGGGAAGGATTTCTCTTCACTACTGGAAATGGTGTTGAAATTTCCAAGTATGTAACTCGCGTGTGCGACACGTTTTCGAGCCTTCGTGACAGGAGCAGCTGTCGAATGTCTCTACCTCAGAGTTTCATATTCGAATACGAATGTATAGGTATGTATAGGAAAGGTGAAACATAGCGTGATCGTGGATTGGCGACAGTGGAAAATAGGATTCCGAAATCTAAGTGGAGTGGGGATGTTGTGGGTAATGAGGAACGTTGCGAAGTGAATAGGTAGAGAGATGTTTACTGGAAGTGGAGATACATATGTTGGATTCAGCGAATTCAGGATTAGCTGGGTAAATGAATATTTGTACGCTAGTGAAGTTTATGGTAATGGATTAACGTCTGGTTTTGTTTAAATTGGATTTAGTTTTAGCGAGTTAGATATGATAAATTCTGAACTTGGTTAATTCTAATGGAGATATACATTCTTTTAGATTGAACAAATTGAAGGCTGAAGGGGAAAGCAGGTAATGTCACAAAATAATATTATTCAGAAAATCAATGTTTAATATTTGGCAATGTTCTATGAGTTTAACTACACTGTTCATAGCTCGAATTTTATGTCGTAACTAAACATTAGAATGTAAATGAACAAAGCCCTAATTGTTTCGCATTAGCTTAATTTTTCTTCCAGTAGAATCCAGAAGAATAAAAATATATGTAGACTTTTGTGACCGATTGTAGCAATTATAAATTCCTGTTTGAAACTATAAATATATTGTAACGTTAAAACGTACAGAATAGTTAAATAAAGCAAGAAGAGGTAATGGTTAGAAACTTTATGTTACAGCAAAATGTGGGAACTTCGAAAGGTGTAACCGATATCGACTAGAGGAAGAACAAAAAAGGTATATTTTGTGCAATAGAACAGAGGGTACATTGAAACATATAGCGGAAAGTTTTGATCGATTGATAAAGGAGAAGTTACGTTAGAAGTGTTGGAGGAAAGAGTATGCGAAACGGTAGAAAATTGGTTAAGGAATGTTGACAGAAAAATGTGAATAATAATAAAAATGAAAGGATATTAAATATAAATTAGGGTATTAATAAATAAATTTGTGGAATGTGAGTAGTATTTGTGTGGGTATATGTATGTGCATGTGTGAATGGTAATAGTAGGTAAGGGTAAGACTAGATGTAAACCACGTCAATCTCCTGTCTTGTAATGCTGGTAAATTCCTGTTTCACCCAATAGAAAGAGAAACTGTATTTAATCTTAACTATTTCAGTCAATAAAATCTTCGTACAATAAAATTTAAAACAGATCCTACCATTTTCACAAAACAGTTTAAACGATCTAAAGCAGAGGAACAATCGAGAGATTCGGCACATGCACCGGTGACGAGCAACGCGCGTTCATTTTCGAAACATTGGCAGACGGTAGTTTGTGTACCTAGCTCTACAAAACTGTTCATTTGCCGTGGCATAGGAGGCCGAAAACAACAATGTGCCAGTATAAAGCCAGGCTCCATTACGGATTCTATTGACTCTCCATGAACATGGAGAAAGGAGAAAACGGGGCTTGGTTCCGATCAGGACGGTTCGTACACCCATTACGTCGCACGAGCGCATCTGCCGTTAATTTTCGTACGGACGTGCGAGACAAATCGATTCAAAGTCAATGACGTGTCCTGGGCTAAGGTGACCGAGGCCAGACACTTTGGCCAACTTTCGATACGAGTGATCGGCAAGCAGCCTCGATTTGTAACGTTAAATGGAACTCGTGGGTTCGTGATCGACGTTGGAGAGCGAAAATCGAATAAATGGAATAAATTGTTCCGCTAGATTGGAGTTAAATGAGTTACGACAGGCTGGTTTAAGTAGTAGTAGCCTTAGATTGGTAGTTTCTGTCGTTTTTAGAATTATACGAGCCAATGAGTTCATTTCCTGAATTTTGGTTTGCATATTTGTAATGTGTAATAATATCGATGGCGATTAATAATATTTACGAGTTATTTTAAAGTACAAAGCAGCTATTTACATTATAAAACATACATACAGTCTGACGATTTGAGAAAGCTGCAAAGTAATATGGAGATGGTAATTTTTCTCGACAAAACAAATTTAATAAGTAAAGATAATATTAAATTAAACTAAAAATAAAATAAATAAAACATTGGTGATAATAATTAGCTTTACATTAGGAAAATGATTATTCCAATTGGCGACAAGTAGCTATACAAGATAAATGATTAACAACCTGTCATAGAAACGTTAAGTAAGTACGTTATGTTGCGTAAATAGCGTACTGTATTCCGGAACATAATTTATAATGAATCAATTATAAAAACGGAACGTACCGACAAGAAACTTCAGTATTTTCAATTACAAAATTTGTATACATTTTTGTTCAATGTATTTAATAGGTCAAGCTCCTTGACCAATTAAAAAGCACATTTATTCAATTCAATAATTAATTCGAATTCCAAATTAGACAAAGAACTTCATTTAAAAAGTACACATACCTATGCAAGATATTGCATTTATCTGCTTTATATTTTGTTACAAATTCTTCACATTTTACAATGAAAGTGAATACAGACAAAGATAAGGAGTGACTATTTTAGGCGTAATGAAGTTGAAATTTTGTAACAACCCCGATACATTTCTGGTGTAATGCGCATTGGGTATCGGCTTATCAGCGTGTAACAAGAACCCAAGTAATTTCCTCGTAAAGTTGTAGTACGCCACCGAACCCCTGTTTTCCAATTTCCAGTTCGTAACCACCCCCGCAATTCCTTTTCAACGAACACCATATGCGTTGCATCGCGCCTTCTGCTTATGCTGAAAGGGCCGATATGGTGAATGACAGTTTCTACAGACGGGATCTTGTAAAGATCAATCTCGAATCCAAGAAATACAAAAATAGAAAAAGAGAAACGTTCTCACTAATATTAAATTACTAATAAGTAGACTACGGATTTTTATGCGTTTATGAGAAATTTAACTATGATAAGAACTACAAGATGAACATAATAGGCGAAAATATATGAAACATTCAAAGTAAAGTACATATTACTATATTTAGAAAGAGACATTAATTTCTATTTAAGTTGCACTCTCCTATGTGTATTTTTAAAAGTATGAATTTGCATAAAAGTCAGCGGTCTACTAATAAGATTCTCCTTTGAATAAGTTTGATTTTTCTTCGCGAATAATGTTCTTTCGTAAAAAGGTACAAATTGAGTAAATTTTAAATGCAAAATAAATTTCACGTATATATGTAATACGTACTAAATAAATTTTACGTATATTCGTAATAAAATAAAATATATTATAATGAATTTTAAAACTAAAAAGTGTGTACATAAATGACATTGTCTTTTCTAAATAACAAGTATGATTCACAAGATACTCACAAAGTAGGTATGTTAAGAATGTGTTTATGTCAAACAAGGTAAATGTCACCAGTGAATAATATACGTTTATGTGTACTGAACTATGAGAGTGCTTCCAAGGATGACCAATGGGTTTTAAAAGCAAAGGATAATGTGTATAGCCAGGTGAACACGAGTGTCGACGTGCTTTCAGAACCAGTACTTGAAAACGTCATAGCTGTCAATGCAATATGAATTATATTGTAATACAACAATACTGTTATTTGTAATTATTCTATCACAAGCATACTTCACGTTACTTCACTCTAAAACATAAACGTTATTCAATACTTCTCTATTATGAACGTTGTAAAAATATAATTGATGACCGTGCAGCATGAGGGGTATAACTCCACTTTGGACAATTTTTTAGTTATTACGTAGAATATTTCTGCATCGTTTAGCGCGAGTTGATGTAAATCTAATAAAAGGTGCATTGATTACAAAAAGCAACCGTGTTTTGGCACTGTGATGCAAGTCAAAGGCAGCTCCAAATTTCAAGACGTTACCAAAAATTTAAATAAAGACTTATCGATTCAACAATTGCCACTTATTGTGTGAAAATTTGTATCTTCATAAGTATTGTTTTCGTTTTAATATTAAGTCAAAGTAATATTTGTCTAAACAATTCCCCTTAATTTACTTGAAACTGTTAAAAATGGAATTGTCCTCTTTTTGCTGCAAGGTTCTCAATTCTGCCCAAATATTTCAATTAATAGATGCCACTTTTAATAACGTTCATATGTATCCATTGAAAATTAAGTTACGACCAGTAAAAACTGAATCCGCTTAACCATCCTGTGTCCCTCATCACATTCCAATCACATCCAGCATGTATAGATACTATAATGGACAACTATACGTCCATATGAACATTCCTCTGACGCAGAACAGCTCGTGAAAATCATAGATAAGCACCCAGTGACTTTGAGGTTGCCGTAGGTCATAGAGTCAGTAGACTCTACTTCGAAATCTTTCGAACATATGTCGAACGCGCAAACGATCCCGGTCAGGTCGCACTTTCGAGCTCGTTTCTATGGCTCCCCCTTCTTCAGAAGTCATAGATGAAGATCTTAGATCGGAGGCTGTAACGGTGCGGCCTAACGTCCCATTTCCGCGATAATAATGCCGTGTCATGTATTCAGAGAGAAAGAGAGAATTAAAGCATCTCTGTCTTGAACAATAGACGAAGCTACATACACTACCGTTCAAAAGTTTGGGATCACTATAAGTGTTCACGATTTGTGAAATAGAATAAGATAAAAAATAATGCAATTTATGTTCTACCATATTTCACAGGTCTATTAGACATTTTTTTATTTCTTATATATATCTTTGTTCTAGTTTTGTAAAATTACGTACTATTTTTTTAAAAAACTACTTACTATGGTTTGATCAATTTTTAAAAGATAATTCTAAAATTGATTGCAGAAACATTGGAGAAATATTCAGTCGGAGTATTTTTACAAATTTGTGATGTAGATGTCATAAATAAAAAAGAGGAGAGAAATTATTTGGCTAGAATGATGTAGGAAAATTTTTAAACAAATCAGATTTTTCGTTTCCCTCCCAAGAAAACTAATTCAGTTAAGTAGTAGCATGTTTCATATGAATTATTTAAACCTCAAATAATTTACTTTGTATCTGAAGTACATTTGTTGTTAAATGTGACATACTATGTTCTAAGTTTTGCGTTTCTCTGAAATAGTTCCATGTATGTACGTGTTAATACTTTGTTGAAACAGCCTGTAATGCACCAACCGATGCAACTATACTTCAGATCGTAAGCTTCTCGTCTAAAATGGCTGATAAACTCCGTTGGACGTTAATAGAGCCGCGACTAGGCTTTCACAAGTGAACACATGCGATCTAGATGAACGCGGACGTTTACGTAAGTGGTTGTTCGATCGTCAACTAGGGCAATTGCGAAAACTTTTAAGGATCAGAGTGGGAGTGGATGTCTTCGATGATAAATTGTGGCTGAAGTTTCCTCATTGGATATGTGGGAATGCGTAAGCTGTAGATGCGGTGGCAGAGATTAGAAGAAATGGATCTTTTTATGGCAAACAAGGATTGATTGATGAAGAAATAAAGCGAAGGATGCTAAATCGTTATTTTATCGAATATTTATTCAACGCAAGATTATACTTATTGTTAACGAGTAATTAATAATGTTAACTTAGCATATAACGAGGCTCAACCGGAGCAAAGTTTTCTACAATCGAATGTTTTTCGCTCAAAATACTCTGGCGAAGTTAAATAATCAGCCCCTTGTTGAAAAGTATGGTGAAAAGTTTCGTTAAAAGGAGATAATTACCTGTCTACCTCGCAAAGAACATAACCACCAACCCTCGAGGCCAGCGGTGTTTTGTTCCAGCACAGTAAGAACATCCCCCTTTCGGAATGCCAGCTCGTCCGGAGCTTCCGCGATATTGTCGTACAGGGCACGCGCTTTTACGCATTTTTGCTGCAACAAAAATGAATAATCAATGCATTACTGCTCATACGTGCGGATCTTTATAATAAATACTATAATTAAGAGACGTTGTTCTCAAGGCGCTATTTTTCTAACTGATTGACATATTTCAACGGAGGATTTCTCAAAAAGAATGAACAAATGTAATAACTAGAGGTATAGAGAAATGTTCTCGATATCGGGACGGGTTTCGGAAACTTTCGGAATCGCCGATAAAGTCGGGATTCTCGAAAGAATTGAGATACCCAATGAATCTGGTATTCTCAAGTGTTCTTTTTCCCGAAAATAAAATAACGGTTTCAAGACACGGTTTCATGAGATCTATCTGATTCTTCACGCCTTTTCGAAAACTGCATTATAAAATATATTTCTTAATTTATTTCTACTTGACGAATTTATTAATATTTCTAATATTACCTATTAATAAGATAGTAAAATGATGTAAGCTTACAGAACTAGATAGATGGAACGGAAATAATGAAATTTGTCGAAATTTTCAGAAATATAAATGCTTTCGGAAATTCCGATTCGACTCGACCCGATGTCTTCCTGACCTATCCCAATCATCGGATTCTCGCACACCTCTAGTAATTATCTTTAAAATTTTATCATTTATATTACAAAAGCCCATTTATAGAAATATCTCTATTAGTGCTAGAATAAAATGAATCATTTAATGTATTCCGACGATTTGGACGTCCACAAAGATAAGCGCATTCTGAGAATTAAATAGCTGCAACCTTTTCACAAATTTCAAGCACGTAGCGGACTCGTCCTTCTAATCAATTGAATCCCATAAAGTCCTAGCTGCTTCTGCAACTCTTGTATAGCTATTTCGGGAAGCAAAATGGCGATATAAGATAGGATGAACATTTGAAACGAAGCAGAGGCCAACAATGGACGTGGCTCGATTACGAGGAAACCGCGTTGTGTTTCACTTGGTTTCAAGTGAGTTCAATTAAAGTGCCTCCGTGGGATGACAACCGAGATCCTCGCCATCCATTTTTCGAAGCAAACAATGATGTCATCTTGCGACTTTGAAGAATGGTCGGCGAAGAAATGCGGCGCCTTCGTTGTGATCTTAGCCTAAATTAACGCATGTGCGGTTGCCTCTACGCATGCGATTTTGTTCAAATTGAAGTATATTGCGGTTAATGTGAAAATAAGGAACCTTAAATCATCATTTCGCTGGTTTCGTAATTATTTCGTAAATACAGATTAGCAAAGTTGATTTCTTTCACGATTTAAAAAAAATAGATGTATATAGTTTTATGTCAACAACTATTCAGGATCCGAACTTAGTTTTAATCGTAAAGCATTATTTTTCTAACTATCTAATTGTTTATTCTACTCCAGTGTTAATATTTTTGTATTTATGTAAATGTAACGAGTAAAAGAATATTTGTATTTTTTAAATTTAACTCATGATTTCAATCTCAGAAAATTTAAGGTACCTGTTTTTCTATTCTATGATCATTTCTCTTTTAATTATAACTTTATTCCAACATTGAAAACATTTTTATTGTTTAAATTTGACGTCTAAAAATGTGTAAAAAAACCAGTTGAATATTTTACGATCTTTCGTCGTTTAAATCTGGTTTTGTTCCAACATTATTTATTTTAGTATTCATTTAAATCTAAAATCTAATATTCTAGGATATATACAATATTCTAATATTATAATTCCAGCAATTTAAATGTCTTTCTTGTCTCTTAAATATGTTTCACTGACTGTTATCTTCTTTGATCGTTCTCTACTGTGATTCTCTATCATCACACATTCTTTATTTTATTATATAGCATAGATAAAAAATAACCGACAAATTTAATGGTGCTATAAAACGAGTTATCACCATTCTTTTATACAGAAAAAATAAATCATTGCAACTACATAGATTAATAATCACATAACATGTAATTCGTTGACTGTTTGATTACACATAGCTGAATTTATGGTCGGTTTTAAATCTAAAGTCGATAAAACTCTATTTATTTATCGTTTTTTAATACAATATGAATCCTGATAAGAGAATAAAATATTGATTACCTAACGGAAACTTCTACAACGAAAAATTATATAATCCATCGTTATTACGATTCACTGGAGAATTTAATAAACTGCTAATTACATCGCTAAAAGCTGGAATCTTCAATTTAGCGTTTCCTATAAATAATTGGATATTGCGTGGCAGATTATTAATGACCAGTGCTGATTAAAAAATCACTGATACCCAGTAGCGAACACAATGATCGTTGAATCGTTGAATTTTTAATGATTACATTGTCTACGACTGTCTTCGACAACTTTTAAAGAGCAGTCGAGTTACCGAAAGCTCAATAAAAGTTTGCTGTAACGATCAAAGTTCTCTTCAACCGAATTAACAGAGACGCAACTGAAACGTTTTCAGTGCTTAACTCACAATTGCCATGAAATATTCTCGATTTAACTTTAAAAAAAACCCGTGGAACTTTTATTCTTCCAATAATTGAATTTTATGGTAACGTAAAAGAACATGAAAGTTACATTTAGTTTTCCCCGTTTATGAAACATTAATTAAAGAAGTATTCAAAAATTTAAATCGTTTTAACTGTCTAAAGTATTAATAACAATAAATTTCATTATTTTTATCTAATTGGTATCTATAAACTAAGTCTCCATTTNTCATAGTCAAATATTTAATCTAAACGTAATTTAATTCTACGCATTTCGTTTCCAAGCAACAATGCAACGAATGGATCGTAATTTATTTATACTGTAAGAAAGAAAGAGTGCAACGCAAAAAACAAAACTGAAATCCATTAATAATTGTCTATGTTCTTAATTACTGCATTCTATGGAGTACTCTTACGGGGATGCTGATAATTGACTAACAGTTTCGTCACTTTAATTAATCACGAATTAACGAGACGACATTTCCGCAACATATGTAGATCGTGTGAGCCACGAAGACGATCGAAAGCATAGCCAGAGGTTTTAATCAAGAAGTAATTAGCACAAGCCACTACGTGAGCAATGCCAAGGTCGAGTGATCAAACGTGATTGGAAATTAATCTCAAATTAGCGAAATTAATTTCCCTTCTAATCCATCTTCCAATTCTTTTTCTTTCTTATTCTTTTACGTTGCTATTCAATTATGCGTCAATATGATTGATAACAATTTATATGTCACTACTTTCCAATATCATATTTATTATTTTACTATTAGATAATTGAAATTTCTTCAAATTGTCATTTATTACGTATTTAAATATTCAATAGACTTTGATGGATTTACTTATATATTGAAATTTGTACGTAAATAAATTCTTTCACAATATCTACGGCTGAATTGATAGATTATGGTTAATAAATGAATAATAAGAGAATAAAAAGGATATACAAATAATTGATTGTGGTAGAATTATTCACAATATATCAAACCTCAAACAGACTACAATAAAATTTACTTTAATCTTACTCCAATACCAACGCCAATGTTAACATCTTGATAACATCGTATTGTTTATTTATATTAATCAAATTATACATTATTATATAACTCTATCTTCAAACTCTTTTTGAACTTCTCGTACTTATTGTCATCCCGTTTCCTTCAAGAGCCAACAATATAGTCAATCACTAATTATTTTCCACGTATTAACACTAACCTACAATGCTAACATTATTACTGCAAACACCATCTCAAGTAAGATAATCTAAACTTTACTGTAACTTCAAATACCACCTTCTTCCTCATTTCAGTATAATATCTAATATAACAAGCAAAGGGCGCTGATAAACTAATATTTCTCCTTTACACCCTCGAAAACCTCCCATTTTTATTAATATTTTATCGATTTTACCAATATTTCAAGTTCACTCTATCCGATACACGATGCGTAGCATCGATCCTATTTTCAGAAGGATCAAAGCATGGTGAACCCCGACGTAAGACGTCGAAGAATGCAGTTTAGCCCCATAAAAGGACGCTGGCCTGCCAACGAACGTCAGGCCAGTCTGGCAGGTACACGCAGGTACTCACAACCTTTCAAACTGACAGCTTTCGGTTCTCTACGATTTAAAGCGATCCGAAGAAACAGGTCATCCACGATGCTAATAATTATATGCAAGGAGCCGGTGTAATTAAACGTCCTGAACCACCCTAATAATAGCTAGATCTCTGCACCGCGATCGAAGGGATTTAATTCCGCTACGGAATGCTACGTACTTACACTACCCCTTATATGTGTTCCAGCACTTAAGTAATTAATATAATTATTTGAAAATTTATGTACACTACCATACCTAGGTGTTTGGACATTGGACACGATAAGATTAAAGGTTTTATAACTTTTTTATATCGTTATACATTCACTTACAACGAACAATGACGAATTTTGTTGGAGTGTAGATAGTGTGTAATACGTCATAGATAAAAAAAGCATCATAATGAATTAATGAAAATCATTAAATACTGATCGAATTAATTTGATAAAGTCATCAAATTTCATAACAACCTCGGTCGGTTTGTAAGACATAGCAGAAAACATTAGATAATTCAACGCGAAGGTCCAAATAATAATAAAAAGCAATTGGGAAACATTTGTAGTGGACAAACTTAAGCGTCTTTACAAAATCAATTTTCTACAAACTTTAATTAATGCTTTTTTATTTGTACAAACGTACGTTAAATAATCTTTTTTGGTGTTTGTGGGCATTATATGACTGTCTGACTGTCTGAGATGAAACCAAACGTGAACCAAACTTATAATTGGCAGTTGTACTAATACATAGTATAATCCACATTTTTACAATAATATATAAGTGTCCAAATATTTATGCACGGTAGTGTAAATTTGTATATATCCCACTAAATTTTTAAATACTCCCATGCAATTACTTTAAACTTATTAACTTGTCGGTGAAATTAAAAGAAAACTATGGAATTAAAGTTGGGAACCCGAAAAAGTGTTAGG